>JAQGCC010001815.1:0-21261 GCA_034698905.1 Xestoiulus laeticollis | reverse complement strand
CCCCCCCCCCCCCCCCCCCCCCCCCCCCCCCCCCCCCCCCCCCCCCAAAGGTTTCGTCGAAGTTAAAAATTCCCCATTCACTTTTATGCATAGTCGGTGTGCACTGAAAAAGAGGGATAAGCTTTTGTAATCAATTTTTGTTACGCTCAACTAGCTTTAAATGAAAAATTGTACGGATTCCAAGTTCATTTTATGTTGTTCTGTCGTGTTATGACCCGAGTGGTGTAGAGAACGCTATATAGATTTCCTTAAGGTTTAATTCAAGGGAAGAAAAGCAAAAGGAGCAAACGAGAATTGCTAAAGTCTTTCATGACAAACGCTTTAATCGAAAATATATCATTTTCTTGATGGGGGTTTTTGCGTTCACAATTGTAGAGCATATCTAAGAGAAGTTTTCTTTGAATGCTTCTCGCTGAGTTAAGTGCATATCTTAAGAATGACATACTTAAATATATCAGCCACGAAAATGACTTATTTTCATTGGGTTATGCAAATGGCAATACAATATTAGAATCGACCGAATTAAGCGCACAGAACAACCAAAACCCACGAGGATGTTCTTACAAAAAAAAAAACCTTTGGGATGCGTAAATCAAAATGGCATATTTTTCATGAATTCACTTTACTCCACCTATAAATTCAACATACATGGTTGGAATTGTTGGGGAACAATCCCTGGGAGTCAAAGCATGAGAAGATTACCTAAAACGACGAAAATAAATTCTCAAAAACTGTATCTATAGCGATGAGAAATTTTGAAATTATTAAAATATGTTATGCAGTAGTGTTTTATTTTATATAGGATAAGATTGAAAAATAAAATTCTCATGAATCCCCTGATAACTTTCAAAACTTGTATAGCATAGTCAGGGATCCAAACTTTTACCATTTTTTTTGGTGTAAAATGGGTTTAAAATTTATTAATTTTTGGCTTGATAAGGGCTTAATTTCTACTAGAAATATATGAATTTTTAAATTCATATATTAAGGGACCCCTAATCGAGCAAAATTCAACTTACATGCATGTTAAGGAAAAGTGGTATAATTATTATTAAAATTCATATATTACAACTTTGGTCACACGTTTATTGGGTTTGATATTGAAATAATTTTGTGTTGTACTTTATAGAATAATGTCGTGCTATATAGAAAACTGCTGTTTCTCTTCTAAATACTGATAACTACATGTACCGATATATTTTATACGAAACTAGATTATGTTTTACATATGATCAGGGATTATGTATAGACATGTTTATGGAAGGAAATGCTCACGATTATCTAACAAAAATTTGCAATTCATGAAAAGTACTTCACCATCATGAAATTCGGCTATCATTCTGGCTAAAAATGGCCAAACAACCAAGCTTTCAGTTGGGAAAGTAAAAGCATGATGGAAACATGTTCGTAGCGAACCATCATTTCTGTTTGTAAACCCATTTACTCGTTTGACCTATGACACTTCGATAGTGCTGTCAGATACGCTGCTTTCCAGCGTATGCAAAGTGAGAAATATATGTTGATGGGTGGAAAAAACGCATTGCATCGTACTTTCCATCTAAATCTTTCAATATACATGTACTTTATATACATATACTGTCTCTATACAGGGTGGCCCAAAAGTCAGTGCTACCCCAGGTTTTTTTTCTAAAATCATATCTAATACAGATAAAGAGGAAGTCATGTGTGTTCTATCCACTGATGTTATAAGATCTTATCTGAGTCCTTTTTCATGGAACTCCAAATTATATTTTTTTAGCTTTAACACTTAGGACGAAATGTCAAATTAGGAAAAGGAAGAGAATGGTCTGTTTGTATCAAATCAACTGTTCCCATCTTAATTAGAAATTATTTAAAGTTGTTACAATGTTTTTAAGAACAAGGGAAACGCCAAATGGTAGATACAACAACAAGTACATTACCAGGAAATAATCTTATGTTAAAATTCTATTCTTTCCCAATGAAATTTCCTTCTAGTTGAAATCATGAACCAAACCTTTCCAGAGTTTTTTTCCTTTGAGAGTTAAAGAAATGATATTTAAACACATGGTTATGAATTGCCCTGCTTTGAAAACAGTTATCACCCACTTAATAGAAAACACAATTTCGTTCTTCCAAACAGAGAAAACGGTGATTTTCGGTTCAATACATACATCATGTATAATTTATATATTTATGATAGATATTTTCTCTTTCCCAAGCCAAACCAGGGTAATATTCCCCAAAAGAATATTCTACCATAACTACGGTTTGCCAAAAGACCATTTTCGTAAACATCAATTTTTTTTTACTCAGTTGCTGAGTGACCACATCGCCTATGGGTCCTAGTTCACCTGCATACATTTCCAATTCCCTTTCTGTCAATATCCATTATCTTCGTCCATGTCAATGCCAACAGACAACAGTGACCCTAAGATGCACTACTATATAGGATTTGCAATGCAGGAGTTATAGTCAGCAATGAAATGATGGACATGCTCTTTATTTAATGGGATTTTTTTTTCGTAGAGGAGGTTTAAAATTAACTTCTGGACGGCTGAAAAAGCTAAAATAGAGGATTTTTTTCCAAAGGCGGATAAAATGACATCTGATAAAATAATGCCAGACTTTTATTGGGCATTTTATTGCGCAAAGCACTCATGCAAGACCATATCAAAAAGCGTCGTTTATTCGTAGCAATGGCACCGTTTGCTTTCTACCAAAATTTGCCTAACCATTACTATTGCAAATTTCATTTAAACCATGTCGTTGATCTCGTAAACACAAAAGTGAAAGCGAGTAAAAGGGAGAATATTGCCAGTATTTCTCGCATTATTCTGCATCAGAAAGTTCGCCATCTTTCTACCCCATTGGCTTCACTGAAATATGCAATTTGGAAATATTCTCTCACAAGCTCAAGGCAAAATGAAAAAAAACTATTTCCCTTACCCGATTCAGCTCAAGATTTTTGATCGACTGAACAGAGCTTCAGGTAATACGAGGCTCCACGAAAATATTTAATAACAAAAAATGATGTAAATATGACATTTGTGAATATCCCATATTTGGGGCACCCTGTATCCGATAAATTACCTCCCCTCAAATGGTGTTTTGCACAATACTATAATTTTTCTGTTAATAAAATAAGCACCAAATGAAATAGACCAGAAGTCAAGAATTTACATTTTTGAAGAATGTTTTTGATGGATTTGTGATTAATGTTAGTGATTTGTTTATCATGAAGAAACGAATAGTTTACGTAGAAAACATGTTATATCAGCTTATGATATATACACTAAAATCGCTTAAATCGTTATATATATATATATATATATATATATATATATATATATACAAGATGCAGTGCTTTGAGAATATCAACCTCAAAAACATGTTAGTATACTTCTTTAAATGCAAATAAAGGCATCAGCATCAAAAATTGAGTTCGCATTCAGATTCACTTTTGACAGTCATACAAATATAAAGGAAAATAATATATATATATAAAAGAATATAAAATAAAAAAAAACTTTCTTCTTGAGTGAAATTGAATAGATAGCTGCTGCCATACCTGAAGATAGTTGAAAAGACGGAAGGAAGGAAGGAAGGAAGGACATGGCCTATTGAAAACAAGTACATTAATCCCATATTGATTTTCGGCTGAGCAAGCCTATAGGAAACCCTTCTTTCAAATGTAAAGATTACATCGAAACCATAAAGAGTATGTGATGCAATTTTTCGAGACATTTACGACGAGTTTTATCCCCGTGCACCATCTTTATCATGCCAACGTGTGGAAATCGGTGATTAGGACAAGAGCAACACTATATCCTAGTGGATGGGACCATTGACCAATCGGTCACATGTTTCCACCGGCATATTTCTCATTTGATGGGCCATTTAAGTCTTTTCGTAAATTCCAAAAGTATAGGCCTGAGCCATATGCAATAAAAAAAAAACCAACGCAGATTCAACAGGTGAACTTTCAACTTCTGGATGAAAGAAACTTTCATATAGTTGAATTTCATGCAATTCAAGGGGATGAAAGGATTGTGGCTTTTAAATTTACCAGAAACTTTATAGAAATATAATAAGCATTGGCTTTTCTTCTTCTATAGATCGATTAAGCGTATTGAAAATTATATAGGGTCCTCCTCGCTTTTCTATAACGCAAAATCAATATTTCCTAGAAGCTTGTCTTTCAACAAATTGTGGGTTGAATAGGGGGCTTTTTGGATCAATGTCTGGAAAAAATGTTTTTCTTTCAACTCAACATCCAAACACGAGCACATACAGTTCTGTAAACATAAAATGTGTCCATAACACCATTCTCAATCGCACTGACTGCTTGTCCAGCTATTGTCCATCATTCAGCTGAAGTTGTCACAACGATAAATTTTCGATCTGAAAAATATATTACGAGTGATATTTCGACAAAGCAGACCTTCAATTGCTAAGTACTTGTGTAGAGACTGAACCTAAAGCTCGGCTTCTGTACCAAATAATTCAAATTGAAGACGATGTCTTGAACCTTAATTTCAAAACTCTTGTACAGTAGAATTTTATTAAAACTGTCATAAGGTAAGCACTTAGAGATTAGTTATAACTCAAATTAGTCAACAAAGTGAGCACACTAGTGATCATATATTAGTCGTGATACATTTCATTATTAAAACACTGTTTTGAGTTGTTTTATATTACTAATTGTAATTTGGTATAGCTTACAGTATAACCTGTCTTGTATTCACGGTGTAAGAACACACTAAAAACGCTGGTTTAAAATTTAACCCAATATTGAGTGCTATATATGGACATTACAACTTTGGGTTGAATTTAAGGGTAACAACCAAACGTTGGGTAGATTTAACCCAACAATTTAACCCAATGTTAACCCAATGTTGGTATATGTCCATATAGCACTCAATTTAGGTTGAATTTTAACCCAACGTTTTTAGTGTGTAGCATATTTTGCAGGAATCTTGGAAAGGTTCTTCCAAAATTTCATCAATTTCTGAAAATATGAGATTTTATACAGCGACCAACATTTTCCCTTTTTGTCACTATAGAATGAAGTTTGATTTATAGTGTACAAGTTATACAAGTATTTAGTTCATGTGGGGAAATACAGGCGTTAAAGCATATTAACCAATTGATACTTATATAAAAGTTCATTACAGGCGAATAGGGAAAAATAATTAAGGTGCTAAGCTTAATTTATATGGAAGGGAATATTTGAAAAATTAAAGAATGGCCATGAAATCCTTAAATTTGTTTCATGTAAATATACAGGACACCCTGTAAAGTAATATTTACACTAAACCTTTAATCTATTCATCGTGCAACATGTAATGTATATACATGCATCTTTATTAAAAATACTTTAGGACTACCATCTTCTTAGTAAGTGTCTATAACTGATGTAATAATAATAATGATGGCTGAGATGGAACAATGGCGCCAAAATGGATTACCTTCATATTGCTTAAAATATTAATACTAGTTTATTCAATTTTAATTCTAATTCAATTTTTCGGTAATAGTATCGTGTTTTCTCCCCCTAGGACAATAATTCCTCGCTTGTTCTTTCGTTTTAGCTCAAATAATTTCCGAGATATTTCAAAAAAGCTCCGCAATGATATCAAAACATGCAGGGGTTCAGACTACAGGAGAATAACATGAAGCAAATCCCACCATTGTTTTATCTGAAATTAATTTTCGCTGCTTAATTATTCAGACGACTTGCCGAGGATTATTTTTCTAACGTCTGTGCCAACCAAAAAGCGAATTAACTTGGCAAAGACGTAGAAACGTTAATTAAATTATGAACAAAGTGACGTTCCGCCATGATTATGTTAGTTGCGCAGAGGCTTCATCTGATTTAAAACTAAACAAAAAAATCACATTGTTTGGAATTGGATGAAGGCAAGTCTGACACGTACAATTGTTTCATTCGTCCCTTTTTCTATGTGACGGACTTCCCGTGGGTCGTGCCGGAAGAAAGACAGGAAACCGATGGCATCGGCGCTGTCTACTACATATACTAAATAACTACATGGATGCTATACATTTATGAAACCAATGGGGAATAAGTCTCCAAAAAACAATGCTATATGGAAGACAATATATGGCGAGAGGATCTGTTATAAAACACAATTTATAATTTAAAAAAAAAAAATAATATGGCAAAGTGCCCACTGTAATTATGATCAGTATTACAGGGTCTCCACATAAATGACATTTTCAGTTACATGTACTTCGCCTATGCCAGTTTTAAAAATAATTTGATTTTAATGCAATAGAACCTGTCTAAAATAATACTTTTGGGACCAGGGAAAATATTAGGCTCCTTCACGTGAGCGCTGTTAGGCACAATCCGCGGCAACATTTTTCCCGAGTAATTAGATGCGCGCATGAACAGCGCATGCGCGCATCTAATTATGCGTGAAAAGCATTGCCGGCTTGTGCTTAACAGCGCTCACGTGAAGTAGACTACAATTTCAGACAGGCTAATCTGTAAGCATGCTACAGTGTATATATTTGCAAAATAGGGAATTTACCCTTTTTGAATCCGTCACTAGCTAGTGGTCCACACTATAGGGAATTTCCCTGTTTTTTCAATCCTTATACATGTAAACATGTAAAGATGAGTCAGTAGTTATTAGGTATTACAAGCAAAGTTCAATTGCCCTGAATCTGGCTACCAGTTTTATTTCCATGTTTGACATTTTTTATTTCATGTTTGATATTTTTTGCAATTCCATTGTTGATAGTCCCTTAAAAACCATTGGGACCAATAAAAGTTATTAAATATTCCTTTATGGAGGTTTTAAACATGGGTCCCAAGTCGGGACAAGCACAGTTTATTATTTTATAGAGAATATTATTTTACACTGGATGGTTTTAGACTGGTTTTACTGTACACAAACAATATCAATTTTATCCCCATGTCATATCTGAATTAAAAGTTGTATCTATTCAACTCAACTCAGTACCCTACAGTCATCAAAGAAATTCCATATGTTTGCTGATTAGTTTTTAATTATGAGGTTAGTGAAAATTATGATGCTTTGTGAGTAGATAAACCACTATGGATAAAAAAATGTGTGAAAAACATTTCGATTTTTATGTAGAAATGAGTTTAAAGGGAAATTCCCATTTGTATAGATGCACGGCTGACTGAGTGTACCATCTCTTCACTACATGGATTGTGATCAATAATAACTGGCTATGTGAAAACAAATGTAATATGTGTTAAATTATTTTGACATTTACAAAATAAATCGCTTTTTGAAGATTATTTCTGGTCTAGCCAATTTCCCAGACAATTACTGGGTTTTTTTTAGGTCTGGATGAACCCTGTAAATACATTTCCCAAGAAATGCTTGTTGAGAAGGACTGTAGTAGGAAGACCCTGAAAACTTTTCCAAATTTATATTTTAACGACATATATTACACGCACAATAACATGTGATGGCCAATTAGCAGTAAAAATCTTGCAGTGAGGAACAAGTGCACCGTATTTCCTTTATATACAATTCAACCACCCAATTTTACGCCATTAAGCTTTCATGTTTATTCATCATATGGATTTATCACACAGATATTTAAATGTCACGTGTTTTATAGTAAAACGTGTTAATTATTTTTATAAATATTTCTTCTTTTTGATTTGATCTCGACATGCATAGTGAAATATTGAAAAGTTCTGAAAACGTATGGCATATAACATGTGCAGTATATTGTACATGTATACATGTATAAGAACACCATATGTGGATTTTCCTTTGATGCTTGTCATTCCTACAAATATATTTCTCGGCATGATCTCTTTCCTGCTTATCTTAAAATCCTCAGACCTGATTTAGGAAACCTTCATCCTATCAAAAAATTGTGAATATTGATTGAATAATCGGGTATGCATGCAGAGCAACCGGGAAAAAAAATTCAGTACACTGAAACAGCAAACTCCAACGTTGTTTAGCCCCATGCCGTGATTTAATTTCCAGCTAAAATTTGTATACATGTATACAAATAAGACGAATGTGAATTTAACCTCGTAGCATGTTTACGAATAAGTAGTTATTCAAATATCCTCCACCTCACAAGATATTTCAGAATCATTTATTTTCGTGGATTTATTTTTAATGTGCCTATCTCAGTGAAAACATCATGCCTTATACTTTGCATCTGTAATGAAATTTTGATCAATGCACATGGGAATAAATTCAACTTTTCCATTTCAGAAATTGATTGCAATTTGATTAAAATGAGAAGTTATGACTTTTATAAGGATGCTCATGTAGGGCAGTCCAACAAATTCTGGCTACACTTGATGCTCTACAAGGTAGTGATTATCAAAAGCAGGTTTTTTATTTAGAAGCAAGAAATATGCATGCTTCACATATTGGATTTACATGTGAATAGGATGCCAAATTTTCCATTACATTGCTCGAGAGTATAAATTCTGTCTTCTACTTAGAGAAATGCATTACAGTCACACATAATCGTCCAATAGTAGTAATTACACGACAAGAACAAAAAGATAGCCTGAGTAAATTCCATTAAGGAAAATAGCCATCCAATTCACTAGTAAATGTATAGGGTCAAAAACATCGGAAAACAAAATTGCAGGTAATTGCGTGCACAAAAGCATCATGCTACAAACAATGCATTTGCAATGGTCACTAATTTTTTTACTTGCATATTTATGAGAAATGTGCCGTTATTTTATTAATACTATTATTTTACACCAGTATTTTCATGAAGTTATAAAACAGCCAAATTCGCCACAAGCCAATTGAAAATCAGCACCTTCATAAAACAATGTCAATGTCGTAAAAAAGTATGTCGTAACGTAAAATTGCCACGTGTTGGGAAAATACTTAAAGGAGTTTATGAGAGCATTTCGGTACTTATAAAGTACAAAAATTTCCCCAGTATTTGGACATATAAATTCCTTTCTTTAGATTATAAATGAGACTGAGCATGAAATATCTTCATGCCAGCAATTTAATCCTATCTAACTCTAGCTAGGTTTTATAATAATAATTCGCATTTATCTGATGAAATGAGCATTCACCGAAACGCATTAAAAGTTGGGCTTACGAAGATACAACTTAATAATTTCTTTTTGATTTTACACATTTCACAAGCACATAAGCTATATACGTGTATATTTTTTTCCATTAGCAAGGAAATTTTCCACTTGAGAGTGAAATTGCTCCCTATTAAATGAGGCATTTGTCAGGTATTACGATCACTTAGATTCCCAATAGTCGTTCCTTGCAAAAGAAAGGCTTATAATGCAAAAATATCGTCATGGCAATGTAATTAAGGTTTCGTTAAAAAAAAGGGCTAGGCGTCAGAGCGACAATATATGGTACTGCCAATTTATGTATTGCTAATGCAACCTCCTATTCAAATAATGTTGCGTCATGGCATCGTCAGTCAGCTAGACCCAGCCGTTTGAAACCCTTCGATTAATCACCAGTTAATCAATATGCACGTAAAGGCGACTATTAATTAATTAAGTTGGGTGCACTGGGCTGGCAGCAACGATTAATTAATGTCCATCAATTGAAAACTCGCATTTTATCAAAGCACTATATATAGCAGCCTTCTGAAACGCTCTATTCATTGTCACATGCTACTTATCAAGGTCTTATTTAGCTTACAAGTTTTGACCCCTTAGTGTTATTCAACATTTTGGGGGCAACTGGAGGGGTGTCTATGGCCTCATAAGGGGCTGTCCATAAATGACGTCACGCGATTTTGGCAGATTTTTGAACCATCGCCCCCATGTCACACTTAGTAACAAAATGTCTGATTCTCCCCCCCCCTTAAATATGACGTCACAAAGCTCTGACCCCCAACTCCCCCTTGAAAACTGGTTATTGTCATTGTAATTTGTATGTATAATGTGGCACTGCACTCTGATATTGCAGGAGAAAACATGTATTAAAAAGGAGGCAATGGAAAACTGAAATTTGCAAAAATATTTTTATCAAACTTGTTATTTAAAGTAGTGCATTTTGATTTTTTGACGTGACATCACATTTCTTAAACCTCGTCACACATCATCACAAATGTAAGACAATCTCATGTGAGACAATACAAAATCATTCTTGCACACCTTTTACATCATGAGCTACATGTATATACTCCAAATCGTTGTAATATTCTAAAACATGTTTAAAAACTATATATTACGTATACGCATAAGTTTTAAATTGCTATTAATTATAATTACCTCAAAAAGCCAAAATTGGTTATGTTATTAAAGCTTCGAAAGTATATTTGAATGAAAGAGCAAATGAAGTACCCAAATTTGCTTTAGTTAGAAGGCTTCCTGCATGTAAACAAAATTTGAGCTTTTATATAAATTAAAAAAGCTCGCTAACTGCAAATTAATTAAACCCCTAATGGTTCTGTGTCCTAATTGTTAATTATGCTACGCATACTTTTGAGGGTATTCAGGTTATAAATTTTAGCTTAACGTTTAATTAAATTTAAATGTAATTTCGATCGTTTTAAAAGACTCAAATATACTCGATCGAAATGCCACATTCCACAATACATGTACATTCTTTTGAAAGCTATAGTAAATATGTCCAACTTTCCCAACCAGAATTTTCAGTAGAAGCGCAATAGCATAAAGCAGAATATTTTTACATTCTTACAACATTAAACGTTATCTTTCCGTCAATTATTAATGCAGTTTAAATAGAAATTTAATGCGTATATTCATATTACAATCTCAAATAGAGATAACTATAAGATTTCATTTCGCATGAGTGCAATACAATATTTTGATAAAAATGAAAAACTGATGCCTTGCAATCGTGTTTAAATAATCTGTAGATTTTTAGACTTTTAGTATTCTACAGTAAAACCTGTTAAAGTTGACCAACCAAATATTGTTTTTCAAAATTTGTTCACTGTATGCTGGCGGTCACATGTTATTAACACAGGACTTGTTAATTTGAAACTATTGAGTTGTTATTATAATTTAAAAGGATTTGCTGGGTTGAAAAACTTCTCTTTCAAGCTAACTTCTCTGTAAATTTTTAATGGAACTGTTAGCATTTTTATAAATGTATTCCAAGAACTTAGTCATCAAAAGAATGCACTGAAAAGCTGACAAAAGAATATTCATATAATCTTCACAGATGTGATTTTTTAAAAAAAAGATGGCTTACACTGGTCAATGCACACAATAGACAGGTTGTCACTATACAGAACATTTTGATAATGGAAATATATTGCTTAAGATAATTTTACAAAAAAATGGTCACCATAAGGAGGGGGTCACTTTCCTAGGTTTTACTTCATTTAAAACTTATTCAACTTCTATGTATTTAAAAAATCTGTTTTCAACATCTCTTCCAGATGAACTTTAAAAATGGGCATTTGACAAAACATTTTCCCAGAAAAAAAAGCCTTTTTCAAGATTAATGCATTTTGTGACATGGTTTGATCATCATGAATATCGTATTGATCCTACATGCCAAAAAAAGTGAAATTTTGATAACACGTTGTGTTTGTCCACTGCACTGAAGATATGAGATATGACTACAAGATTTATTGGAAAAGGGCTTTAAAGTATGGATTATTCAATTATCTGTGACAACCAGAGATTAAATTGTATCTGAGGTGGAATGGATTATATGTACCATAGCGTGACATTGCACAATTTAGGTCGAACCCATATTTTAATATGCAGGACGAGATAGACTTCGCTTTGTCCTAAGTTGATATAACAGTCGCAGTGGACATCGTCATAAATTTTACATCATAAGATGAATTCGAGCCACTGCATAATGAAGACTTATCATGCCATATATTATTGTCATTTTTTGTTTACGAATATGCCCTTTTGCAAACTTAGCATCACACGATCATAACTTATAGTAGATATAAAAAAAATTACAGGATTCATCGATAAGTTATTGACCTTTTTTTGCAGAATCAAAGATTCAATAATGACATGGATATAAGCCTCATTAACTACTTAAAATAATCTCGGAATGTTTTCTTCTCAGTTTTTTATACACATATGTAGGCCATTGCATGCATAAAGAGAAATCTTAATAAAAGTTCTTATAAGTGGAAAATATTGCGAATTTGTATTCAATGGCTGCACATGGAAGTATGCTATCATTCAACTGTGCAATTTGCTAACTAAGGCAATTTGCATTCATACATGTATGCAATGAATTAAATTAAATGGAGCATTTAATCCGGGTCAATATCCTGTATGCTTAAAACCCTCTCTCTATGCATCGTATTTTCATATTTATGAAGTGTTTTTTTTTTGTTCCTATTTGAAAACAAATGTATCAGATATTTTCTTTACATGGTTGTAGTCTGTATTTGAAGCATGTGAAATATGCTAATAATGAAATATGCTAATGATAAAACATGCTTTTATGCATCTTCAGCTTTTTGGATGAATTAAAAGCTTAGTCATGATTTTTATCAACCCATAATGTTTTTTTTTCCATAAATTTGCCACATCTGATTCATATTCGAAAGCGTTGAATGCATTATTTCATTCGAAACACTAGTGTCGAAGGGTAATACCATAGCATTAAGTTAAAAATACTCCTATGTAGCTGCTATGACCTATGACTTGTCACTAACTATAACCAATAAACAAACATGTGCCTATACGCAAACATTGCTTTTGTAATTTATCATATGTATGTAGGCCTAAAGCAAATTATTGTATTGATTATTCCCAACTTTTCTTAAAAACAGTTGAGGCTACATAAACAAAAAGACAAAATCCATTAAATATTAATATTAAAGATGCGCTATATTTACTTAGGTGATATAGTCTGTTTTCAAACAATTCATGCTGCGAGGAAACTATTGCCTTACGAATAGATTTTATGGGATGTTTCTATATGTAAGAAAAATAAACAATGATCTAATATTAGGATACATCTTTAGGGCTTGATGGTATTTATTTTTATTGACAACAAACGTTTTCATATTCAAGCAAATGCACCGCTCGTATAAATGTTTTACTATAATGATGAAACAAGTGTCACCAAATTATCAAGTAAATATTAATAAATAACATGAATATTTTGGCATATTTCTGAATATGCTTTATATGGTTGTACAAACATGTTTAACAGAATCGTTTGTAAAAACGTTTTAGAATATTACGATACAACTCTATTATTTTTTTTATGTAAAATTAATTGTGCTTTTTTCATAGCAGCAGTAGCCAATATTGTCCTGCAGGTAAAATATGTTAGGCAAGCATGAATTTAGGTAGCATTTTCATAATGGTTTTAAGAAATATAAACAGCATCACTGTTTGGATATGAAAGTGATTTTCAATGTTTCCATGCATGCAAAATGTTGTTAAAGTGTAAATTAGGGTGGCGTGTTTCACAATTCAATTTTCAATCTTTTCTAGACGGTATATTTCAATGTGAAATATGAAGGTGTGTTTCCATTAAAGCAAGCAGAATCATCCGCATAATTCAGCATAAATACAAAATCAAAATAAAAGCTTAAGCTCATTATGCACAAATGCTTTCAATGCTGCCAAATGCATTTTTGCTGTTATAATATTCAGGAAATAAAACAGGATTTTTATTAAAAGCGTAAGCTGTATGAAACAATCGAAATAAGAGAAAGGCTTTTCAAAGCTATACAAACATCCTATCAGTTGGAGAGCATTTCAGTAAAAAAGCCATGCTATAAATGCACACTAATAATGTATGCGCAATTTAGACCACCTCATATTTGATGAAATTTTCATATAAGGGTATTTTATCTAAAGTAAATTGAAAGAAGTTAGACAATCGTTATTTGTAATATTAAGAAACCTCGTATTTTTTTTCAAAAGCTTTAACAATAAGAAAAAAAATGTTTTCCTCTTGAATATTTAAACATTAAAGTACTCTTGTAAAGAGGGACGCACATTTATAAAACAACTTAATACAAACCACGGAGCACCATCAATATTAAGTAGATGTTTTTATGGGGTTATGTATTAAAAATTAATATCTTGTACCTATAGCTTATACCCTCATGCAATTGTCAGTTTATAAGCAAGAAAAAACTAAAGAGCTAGAAGTTATTATACTAGTGTTTTCAAATCCTATTTTTGGTAAACCATTATAAAACCTATCAATAGAACTAAAAATTAAAAATATACATGTCGGAAGAGGGGAGAAGACTAAGTTAGCTTTCTCTAATTCAATTATATACCAAAATAAGTATGAACAGTTTTAGAAAATATCAACAACAAATGAAAAATATTTATTCTACATAAAATGGTATAGAGCTTATGGATGAAACCAAAAAGCTCTAAAAATAAATATATTCAAACATTTTTTACATAATTTATTGGACTTTTTAAAAATTCAATAGGTGGTTTTTGTATCAATATCTTGGGAAATCGTACATGATATATTATTACTGTTAGAAGATTTATAAATAAAAGCATTTTCTAAATTGTGAACTTGTTAGAAAATTCAATAAGACAATTTACAATTGTATAGTTTTTTCGTTAATTTTCTAATTGAACTCTGCATGAATCTTTGAATTTTTCAAAAAATTTAAGGTAAACTGTACCATTCATGTTTAATAAAATACAGATGTATTTTCCAAATTCTTCACTCTCTAATAGAATACATTAGATTAAGAAAGCCAATTGATATTCTTTGTAATAGAGCAAATTTGCCCAAATTTTACAATTGAAATTAGATAAATCAGGATTAGATTAGCATTGAAGGCTCGATCTTGTCTTAGGACATTTGAAATCCCTAGCAAGCTTAAGTCTCTAACAGAAATAGTACAAAGAGATGTCATTCCAGCATTTCTTCCAGGTCGATAGCACTACCATTGTAATACTCGTTAATTAACTTTGTTATGATCTTGTTGTCCAACTGATGCTGGACATCGATTCGAAAAAGCTTATTGACATTTCATTCAACGTTGCTATACAAAACAACTTATGTACATGTAGATGCTTCAGATTCAGCAATATACCAACATGGATTTTCCTAGGCTATTCAAAAACCCTAATAATTTAATAGAGGACAATGCGATTTTGTTGGAATTTTTATCTCGATGAAAATGTTGTCATTTGGCCCTTTCAAACCCAGGCATTTATTAAATTATCTAACAACCAGATAGTGGAAGCATGCAAATCCAGCAAATACGAAAGACCATTGCAATCACCAATAGGGCTTATCACTACTGAAAAGACAATAGTTGTAATGGTAGAAACTCCGCCAAGCTCATTTCATTAATTATGTGCAAGCAATAAAAGTCTTTGATGCACGAGTACAAATTGCAAGAATCATGATTCGTCGGAGCGCCGTAGAGATGCGAGCATTATGCCACGCAATGGCCCAACAAAAATTGATGACCGTTATGGATACCATTTCAAGGTTTAAAGTCATACGATAGAGCCATCGCAGAAAACTCCCCTCTCGTGCCAGATAATGTAGGCCGTGTTCAAAAAGTAGCGCAAGCGATGCCATACGAATACAACGGTTGCCACTTGCGTCACTTTAAAAACACCCACTGCAGGAATTACAGTGGGCAAAGTGGGGCATTTTTAGTGCTAGCCAATTCAGGCAAACAGGGCGATGGAGTTGTAACTGAATTATCTACGTCAAACTGAAAAGTATCAAATGTTCGTGGTGGTGGTTTTCGACCCGCATGGTTGCACACAGCTAATCTATCGATTTTACCCCAAACATCTTCTAATTCGTCAAAAACTGAACGCGACCACGTTAATTAACGTTGGAAATTTGGGAAATTGCCGAGATTTGAAAGGGCAAATCTAAATTTGGTACTTATGTTGGAAATGTTAGACTTTTCTGTATATTCCCATTATTATATCCAAATTGAGCTCGATTACACCGTGCTCAACTGTAAAAGCTTTGTACCAGAAAATTATAAATTAAAATATAGTTTCATTTTCTGCAATAAAGTGCAAAATTCACGATCTCTACAAAATCTAAACCTGCAATGAAATGTTTGAAATTATCAACATTTTGTGGACACTCTGTATATGTATATTTTGCCTGCGAAGTGTATATGACTATTGATCTATTAAAGTAAACACAAAATTGTTATATTTTGTTTTAAAATGTTTTTTCCATATTTTCGACGGATTAAAAATATTTTCATTTTAATGTTTTATTTTCAAATTATGTAATTTTATATATATTTAATACCTGAGTTTCTTATTTTAAGAGAAATATACATGGATAAGGTACAAAATGCAGGGTGTCTACACTGGCTCAAGAATTATTATTAAAAAAATACTACTAAACCTACTATTAAACCTCTGTTTAATGAAAATATTTTTACATTAAGGTTCTACATGACAGTTTTCTTAATTATAAGAGGAATATAACACATTTGTTAATTAAGTAGAAAATTTTAATTAACAGTTTAAAATTCTCTTAGATTTTTTGGACACTCGGTACATAAACAGTATATAGTTTGCCTACGAGGTGTAGCCCATATTAATCTATTTAAATAAACATGAAATTGTTACAGATTTTCTTTGAGTCTAGACAAAAAAGTCTTTTGACAGATTAAAAATGTTTGTGTTTGCTTTGTAAAATTATGTAAATTTAAAATACATGTATTTAAAACCATGTTTCATATATTTTTTTAAAATATCAAATTTAAAAAACTAAGATATCTGCCAGCTAGAGTTTTTAAAAACATTGTTGAAAATTACGTTGTCAAATTCGCACCGCTGTATTCGTGACATTTCAGTTATGTGATACAAAATTTACGACAATGTCATTCAAAATGAAGGTTAGACAACACAATACTTTTCCAGTTAAAGTATACTTTCAGATCGCCAAGTTAGGTAAAAAAAATATCATAAAACGTAAAAAAAAGAAAAAAAGATGCAATCATGCTTGGCAACAACCCTATCTATCCTCTCAGCATGCATTTTTGCAAAATACGAACATGAAAAATAAGGTAATAGGAGTAATGGACAGTTTTTTTTAGCACCTTGATATTTGTGTTAAAACATAAAACAAACCCAGCCTATACGTTTCATTTTCAGAGCTTATCATGGGCTGGCGTCTATAAAAGCATTTTTTACGATATGGACACGTTGTAAAAATTGTCCTCAAATTGTCTGCATTGCATATTACTGCACAGGGACGACCAATAAATACGTCTAGGTTTTATTGGATTTCCTCTCATTCGAGATGAAATTGTACATTTACTATTTCGAGCACTATGCAGTCGAAAAAGCCATTTTCAGCTACTTTATAGAAACAAATTTAACCCTGCGTGAACTATCGTAATCGCACCAGGAGCCAACGTTGAACGATAGGTGATCACCTCACTTTTACCAGGAAGAACAGTACATGGAAGACATATCTCCATATCATCATTGAGTTAAAACCTCGTATTTCTCAACATATTTTCGTGCAATAACTGTCTCACGTCAAATAGATTTTCAAAAATATTGCTAAAATGTTGACCCTTGCATCGTTCATTCAGTGAACAATATGATAACACAGTTAACAGCGACCCATTACATTGCAGACAATTTATGTGGGGTTACTCCTTTGGGTCCTAAACTATAGACGAATACGAAACTAAATTACATTTCATTGCTATTTTTCCACTATCAAACTACACTGCAACTCAAGTTGAAAACGTTGTGATACGTTTGGCTTATATTGAACTAGTTCTTTTGATAAATCAACGTATTTAAGGTATAATACAATAATCTGATACAAAAACTATCTTAGTCATTTAACCATATATCCTGTAAAAAAATCTGTATATATCTACATATATATATATATATAGTATGGAAAATGTCATTTCTGGCACAATCCCGATATATACAGCTCACTATATTTCTGCCGCGCACCATGCACCATATATACGCGACATTTTTCAGGTTTACCATATTATGAATAAAATACCTGAAGGGTCATTGTACGGTAAATAAAAACAGGTATTTTATTCATAGCACGGTAAACCTGAAAATTTCTTCTTAAGGTGCATGGCAGTTATGGTGAACGGTTGAAATAGATGGAGCATCGAGACCACATGTGTCAGAGATGACATTTTCCATCTGGTACAGTCCCGACTAGGCTGTTTCCGCGCGTTTGACTAGCCTCAAACAGGGAACCGAATTTAATTTAAATTGTAGAATTATTAAATTTGCACATTAATATCTCATGTGAAATTTCTTTTATAATTAAAAGCCTTGTTGGAGACTAGCAAAACGCGCGGAAACAGCCTAGTCTGGCCCGGGGCTTAAGCAATGTGACTAGGGCTATAATGTTTGAAAATGTACATGTGTTGTAAACGTTTCTGATAAATGTAGTATTTAAACAATAGTTTTAATTTAACAAGATAGTGTAGGCTTAGTCTGTACATTTGGTATTCTTGTCTCGCTCAATTTTAAAGTAAGAAGACTTGAGGCATCACTATTTAAGCGTAAAGAGACGACATGTCTCACTTTCCCCATTTCAAGATGGATTTTTCAAACGCATTTGTGGTCATAGCGAGCGGTCAACAATTCATATTGATGACCACTTCCGTTTGTTGCTCGCAGCAAATGGACGGATAGGCTTACCGTAAGATGAGCTTCGCTATTTTTATATTTTCTTAGTTCTTATTCCTATAGACACGCGATGTATAAATGTATATATGTTCGGAAAGTCGATGGGCTTTGTAGAAACTGAGTCAGGAATCGTTGCCAGTTTCCCCTTTGTCACAAATGCATTATTTTTTCTGGTTATTGAATTACTCCTGGGGACAATTTGAAATGTCCACACCATGGTTTTCTACCATTGCCTTTTTGTAACGAGCCATTTCATCCTCTGGAAATAAACGCCCAAATAAATTAGGTGCTATCACAACGAAGGATATCGCTATCAGCGATACCCATATGGCCAGTTTTCTTAATGGATATGTCCACTTAAATGAAATTGTCATGGCCAACTTGTTAAACTGTTAGGGTCAGTTAAATGTTACCTTATAGATATTAATCCAGATACCAGATATGTGGTGTTGGAAAGTTAGTTTTGAAAGCGTCTGTGCAAAAGTTTACTGAAAACGATAGTGGAATAACACTGTAGATGTTGTAACCTTATAATAGTATACAGTATGTGGTTTTTGATTCCACTTTTTTAAGACTTGTAATGTGAAGCCTTTTTATCCATTACAAACTCTTCATCAGTTTAATAGAAATGCATGATTGAACAATTGCATTACAAAAAGAGAATGAAGCAATGTTTTATAAAAAAGTTGTATGAACTTTCAAAATTCGGATCTGATTTCTTGAAAATTGATTTATTGAGGTTTGGATTTTTAAAAATTGTAACTAAAATCTACCTAAAATTCAATATATTTTCAATTCTGTGTTCTAAGCATTTGAAGCGTAGCCTATGATAAAGTTCTATGTACAAACAATGCCATTTATTTAATTCCTACATTTTCAAAAACGATGTTAACTATATCGTAAAAATATACATTTTAATGTTACTATATTTGGGGTGCTGACATTTTCTATTATGTGACCGAGGCTTAAGTGGGCTGGCAAAAGGCTATGATATTATGATTTGTGGCACCAATAATTATGTTGTAATGGCGCTTCATCTATTAGCTTTAATTTCACATGTAGTGATGGGTTGGCAGGCATGTTGTGTTGGTTAAACAGGAAATTGGCTCGATGGATAAATAAAGCGCTAGGATTAAAAATGTGAGGACGCCTAAGATAAAATACATGTATTTATAGAGAGATTTAAACCCACAGAGTGATGGAAATATTCCATGTATGTTAATAACATTAAAAATTATTTTTGACATATATTGTACATTTTTTGACAGCATTTGTAAAATTTAATGAAAAGTGTACAAGCCACATAGCATTACAATACCGCATTTCCGTGCTTTTAACACGCCTCGTCAGCTTCTTAATTAACCAAAACGCGATTAAACGGATGACATCATAATTTCATGTGAAATTGCACACTCTGTAACATTTGTTCCAGGCTTATTGTGCATCCATGTTAGATAACGGATTAGCGTCCTAGTGCACTATGGCTCAGGTGACCATAAAAGGATAAAGTTTATGTGACGTGAATCCTCCAAGGCCAATTAGAACACCTTGTCCATTTCCCACTTGACCATTCCAGTGTAAATAGTGTTTCCAGAGATTTGCCTTTGGACGTAGGTAATTGTGCATCATGGGCTCAATATCATCTCCATGAACGAGTCTCCCGTAGACAGTTAATAACCATCTTGACCACTCGTTCGCTGTAAACTGACCCTCACGTGAACGTCCTGAAGATTGCTTCGCATTACCATTTACATCGCACTGGACCATAAAGCTGCATTTTCCGTATCGTACAAGAGCTTAGTTACATTAGAGGGCTTATAACTTCTTCTGCAAATAGCATGCGGCTAAGCACGTAAATATATAAGCTTGGAAATAGGTTTCAATGGACGAACCAAAGAAAAAAAATATATAATGGTAATGGTAGTAAGGTTCAGGTACAGTTAACCTCAACACCCTGTGGTTGCGACAGTGTTGATGATGAACCAATCAATGCCCACTTCGAAGCAGTTTTTCCCACTGAAAAATGGATTCAACAAGCTCGAAAAATCGATGCGAAACTTTTAAGTAAAAAGTAAAACCTGCTTTTAAAGGTTTAAGAGCTAAAACATCTTCTAATTGGGTTAAATTGCGCATTTAACAAGAGGATTCAACGTCTTACAAAATGTAGTTTCTTAGCAAATGGGTTTGCTTACTTGCAATACATCAGCGTTATGTGTGATTGCCAACTTTAAGGGGCTTTAGAAAAATGGTTCCACAGGAAAATAAAAGCTTTCCCTCCCTAAAAATAAGTTTGTTGTACAAGTTTTTGTGAAAAAGTCTACATATTTTAATGCATATCAAACTATATGGTAATCATAAAATGTAGCGTCTTAGGAAATGGGTTACGCGTAATTACCAACTTTAAGGGGCTGACTTATTTAAATTGTTCATTCTTAGTAAAATAATGCATCCTTTCCTTAATAAGAAAGTTATTCTACTATTATTTATAAAAAAATCCACATATTTTGATATTCTCGCAAAAAGTCTGAAATCGTTAATTAAAAAATGTAGTTGCTTAAGGGGGATCTGAACTGCATGTTTTGCTATGGGGAAATTTTAAAACCTACTTTAAAAAAAAAAAAACTACTTGTTATAATACAAAAATAAAAATTGATAAAAATGCAGTATTTTTGTAGCTACTGCATGAT
>JAQGCC010001814.1:0-21269 GCA_034698905.1 Xestoiulus laeticollis | reverse complement strand
GTATGCTCCATTTAATCATGTGATTTACAACTTTCGTAAATCACGTAAAAGTGCGAGATTGTACAACTACGAACCTCGACTTGAGTACCCCTAATGTTGTGCAGCAATTAGCCCCTTCAGCAAAATTTTAACTTAACACTTCATCAGCCATTCATATTTGTATCATGGGTTAAGTAATTGTCATGGAACTCTTCCAATGCTTTTCATCCCCCATTATGGGTCACAAATTCCCCACAGTTTGAATTTCACATTCAATCCAATACTTCAAAATAAAATTGAGCAAGAAGTGTGCATTTACACATCATATGGCATGCAAAATAAGTATGAGGGGAATGAATAAGACATTTTGCTTATTTTTCCACTGGCAAATCTGATCTTAAAATCTAGCAAGATGTAGCGTGCGATGCAACTTCTCAAAGTGGACATAAATGCGTGAAGGACATAACAATACAAAATGCACCATTTGTTAGCGTTTCTGCGCACAACACTGCATTCTACATATATGAATATTTCCAAATGCTGTGTAGGCTTACACGCAGTCTATAATAATTCGTATGAATCTGACATGCAGGGGACGTTGAAGAGGGGGAAGGGAAGGCCTTTCGTCTGAAATGAAGGGAACCGAAAGCACAACAACAACTATTTCCATTAAGTTGTCATAGTGAAAACAGGGAATTTCCATTACTAAAATGTCGATGATGGGTTCGACCAATTCTGAGAGATGCTCCAGACTATACGCTAGTTGATGTTTTCCTCTCTGCGTGCACCAGAAAAGATAGCGAAAAGTGTACGGGGTAGAAACTCTTCTAAAAGTGCTTAAATGCACAGGCCTAGACATGTTTTTGGTTTCAAACCTCCATTTTTGGGCGCTTCTACATGGAAAGGCCTCTTCCATTTACCTACATTTTCATCCCATTACCCTCGTCTTTGCATTAATTAAATATGCAGTTTGCTTGTTTTGCTTTTTAACTTCAGGGCCCATGACGACAGCTCACGGCTAACGGCATGACACGCGTCGCAATATGCTTGAAATCTCTAGTGTGCTCCAGGTAGAAGGCTGGTGAGTTTATCGCAGCCCTGATGGCTACTACTGATTACATTAGCATGCGTGTCACATACTGAAAATCAAGCATGTTTGGCATTTTATACATGTATATCCCTGATCCAAAAATTTATTGTCCCTTTTCCCAACTGTCATGCAAAGAACGTTAGGTCAAGTCGAACTGATGTCCAACAACATGCCGCTCACTAGGTACGTGTTCAATTCAAACACTTTTGGATGACATTCTTTAATCTATAGTGAAGAGTACATTTGAAATAAAACTAAAAAGGTATAGCAAAGCTTCAAAGGCGAAAACATACAGGTATGTTAACCACAAATGGTAAAATGAAAGCTTTTGTATTTCTTTGTGGAAAAACTGCGATATAAAAAATAAATGAAGTAAATATCCACGAATTATCGTTGTTATATATTTAGCTATACTTTTCAAATCTGAAACCTGTTTCCATGGAAACGTACGATCGAACTTCTGATAAAATAATTAAATCCGAAATATACATATTGGATTGCGAATTTGGTCATATTTGGATATACTTGTATGTTTAATGATAATATCATGGCGGTCACTCTTCAGATATTTTAAGCGTTATTTAGAATAAATCCTTTTCTTAAAGTCAACTAAAAATTTGAATGTAATTTCAATAACGGGACGTAATCATATGTAGGCCTATATGAGCAATCATAGGCGTACACACTAAAAACGTTGGATTAAAATTCAACCTAATAATATTGAGCGCTCTCGATATATCGAACAGAATGGCTAGTTCAAATCAAAATGCTTAGCCTCTCAGTATAACAAACGTTTGCATAGGCTACCGAACCGCTCGATATTACGGACGAATGCCCCATCCACTTGGCGTTCGTTATATCGAGATCACCTGTAGTATGGTAATATGCCGATTTTATTACAATATACGCGAACATTTACAGTATTAAACAGATTTTGGTGTCAAAAAATCATATTTGATACGTTGCAGCTAGAGTTTGTGAAATTAATGACACTACCGTGTACACTATAAATAAAAACATCTTAAACACTGTCCCAAAAATAAAACGTTGTGATACACCTTCTAGAATTTAACTTAAATTAAGATGCATCTTTTGCATTTATTTTGTTTACTTTCAGTCTTATTATAAAATACAACTAATTTTAAGTTAAAATAGCGGTTAAATTGCATCCTATTAGGGGTATATCTTAATTTACGATGTTTTGATTTGCAGTGTACATTTTAATTATAAATAGAATCAATTTACCTTGATTTCTTTAGCGCAACTTTGTGATTCGTATGTTAGAAAATGATTGCTCCTTAATGTTAGGCAATCACTACAAACATGAGAGAATGTAAGGTTTGCCGAACTATATTCAGTACAAGGTCAATACAATATCTGGCACTTTGCCCCCTGCCACATGGCATGATAAATGCGAGGTTTGTATTATTTATAATCAACTCATAATTTTGTAACTTTATTATAAATACACAAACCTTATATTTACCCACTTCTGGGCATATTTTAACCAAAACCTGTGTTAATAACTATGACCCAACGTTGGGTAGATACACTAGTAGTTAAACTTAAATTCAACCTAATGTTAACCCAATGTTGGTATGTCCAAATAGCACTCAATATTGACCTGAATTTTAAACACAACGTTTTTAGTGTATATGTCTACTTGCATCTAGTTTGTGTATTGTGTTGGCCTAAGTGTGCTATAGTAGCTAGCACATACATAAGGCTACATGTACTGTTTTTGAGCATTTCATCATTTTATCCAGTGTCCAGCAGAGTAGTATTTTATGTAATATTGGGAGCATGTGTGAAAATGAAATGCAGAAGTGGAAGGCAAAGAAATAAAAAATAAGAAACTTAAGCCATTTTTGACAGTTGACAAATTCTTGGCATATTTCCACCATACTGTTTTGACATTCGAGACAGGATGTCGAGAGCTAAAAGCTGTCTGTCACAAGATGATTTAAAGAAACTAAAAAAACTGTTAGCTTATTAATGTTGTTTTGGAACTATATTGCACTGAACTGCAAAGATTTTGTAAAAGTGAAAAGTCGATTCTAATGCTCTCAACATTTTACAAACTTAATTGATTCCCTCTGCAATGAGTGTATATACTTCATAATTAAAGACAACATATTTCACATTATTAATTAAACATTGGATGTTCGTTTTATATAAACAATATAAACAGCATCGGTGCACGACATGTTGACAGTTAAAATTGAAGCCCGGTTAATGCGATGCACATAGCTCACATTTTCCGAATAATTACATGTAAAAGTATTTTATATATAAAATTTATCTGGTGACAGCACCAAAATATATTCCAATTTTAAGCCCTGTCCAAAATATATCCTGAAGTGTTCCGATCTAATTAACTCAATTGGTAAACCAATATCTATAGGGACAGCTTAAATTCAAATTTAATATTCTCTTAAAAAAATCTACATGCATAATTAAAACAACATTTATAAACGCAAATCTATCAAACACTAACAGACATGACCAATATTCATGCAAATGATTAGTTCTATCTGGGATCACTTTAACCCTTTCAGGAAGCCAACAAAGTTTATTATCGTTAGCTTTAAATAAATCTATATATAGCCCAAATAAGAAAAATCCTTGAAGAGCCCTCAAGTGTGAAAGGGTAGCCTTAATAAATTTTGAAAGTGAAAAAGGGTCTCACCGCTAATTTTTAATAATGGATTAATTTCATTTTTACTAACAAAAGTCTATAAGCTATATGTATGTCTAATGCATAATTCAATCAATATAAGTTTTAACTTAATTATCGGTGTGGCAATAACAAAACATGCATGTTTCATATAGTTCTATTGTTCTTTCAATTTCAAAAGAATTAATTATCACCAAATTATAGTTATACATGTATACACAGAAGCAGGTGTACAGTGTATGAATGCTGCATAAATTCATTCCGTTGTTAATTATTAACAAATTCAATATATTGTTAAAATGTTGTAGGTACTTTGTATTGCATCTACATTGGCCTTTTGTAAACATTTGCTTTCATAAAAACACTAGAATGTCATACATTCATTAATGAATAAATAGTATACAAATTGCACAAACAGCGAACCTTGTTTCAATGAACTAATATCAGCTGATGAAAACTATAGCTTATATTTATAAAGCTTACATATAATAAAAAGTTCAATGAAACAAGGTTTGCTGATTGAGGAATCAGTATAATATTTATTTATTAATTAATGATTGAAATTCTAGTGTTATGTTTTACCAGTGGCATTTTTAAAATTCAGCTTGATAAATTGGAAATTTGAGGACATAATATTTGTTAAATTAATCTATATATTATATACATTATGTATACTGTCATACTGCAACCATAACAAATAATTTCATACAAAATGTTAAAAATAAATATTTTCAACCAGATAAATACATGGCAAGCTTTAGGAACTAATTGTCATTAAGTTTTAATATTCAACACTAAACTTCTTTTGTTTTGTATTTTCTGAGAAATTTCATGTAATTCTTTTGCAAAAATAAATCTTATATCTCGGCACAATTACTGCTTCATATACATGTAGCTAGGGTAATGAGGCAATATGCTAAATATACCTATCTGTATTTTTGGACCTGATAATTAAATCATTTAATATATATGAAATGTGGAATTTTAAAAAAATTGCAGCATTATTTAGTTGTCTAACAGTGTGAATGACTTTAATAAAAGTTCTATATTTCAAAATGACTTTTCATGCTCCCATATATGCATCTTTGAAATAACATATGCATGTTCAGGTGACCCCATTACATGTTTACATATCTGTTAACAAGTAACGAGTGATAATTGATTTTAATTATTAAGCAATGTATATATGTGACTTAATTTTCAATGATAATATGCTTGAAAAAATCAACAAAATGTTCAGGAAGAATTTCCTCAATATAGATAAAAGGGCTAATAAGCATCACTAAACGCTCCACGTTCTCACATCACTTGATAATAGCAATTTTCTTATGACAAATTTCTAATAAATGCAATTCATCCATCCTTTAAATTTTCTCTGCTATAGTTAGCACGCTATAAAAAATAATAATGTGCATCACATTAAAATTACATAACTCCATATAGACTTACTTTCTTTATATTGCAGCACGTTTTCGTGTTTCTTGTGAACAACAATACATCGAAAGCAGCGTTCATGTCTGAAAGAGAAAAAGATCCCAAGCATGAGGAAAAAATAAAGAAATCTGATAATTCAACAAAATATCGGATGATTCTTTTACACTTATGAAATTCAAGCGGAAAAGAAGAAAAAAAAAGCCAAACAAAAAGCGATATATAAAACTATAGTACCTTTAGGCCTATATAAAACACTTTCAGCCAATAGCTCTCAACTGTTAAAAACGAGAAAAGTGAGCTATAGACATGCACAAGGTGCACTGTATATAAAATATAAAGTTTGACAGAGAAAGTGAGTGAAAAACTCTAAGCTACAGGCATTAAATAAAGATGAATAATTCATGGTGATGCTGGCAGACGGGAAAACGGCAATGTATATTATTCATAGGGTTTACGGCAGCTTGCGTGTTATGGGACCGGACCGGAAGCAGGGTTTCTTATGAAGGAATAATGCACGGCCAAAGTAACTATATGTAGAATTCGTTGAAGTTGGCTGAATTGCATGCATGAAAATGCTTGGCCTGTCCTAACTAATGGCACATTGCATCCATGTTCGCGCAATTTTATAACATAACAAATTTTAGATGTATAAAAATATTAACATTATTTTTGAATAACACAGGATCATTTATCATTAATCGATGTTTCGATCGAGTTAAAGTTGAAATATTTGCAAGAAGTCCTCCCAATCTGCATTATAAATAGGCCTACTACTTTCATAAAGTGGCAAATATCCTTTTGCTTTGCAAGTATTATAACGCTGACCATAACGTTCAGTATTTTGTGATTAGCAACACTAACTATAGGGCCTATATGAAAATTTAATCCATCCTCAAATATTAAATCGCTCTATTAATGGTGACACAATTAAAATACATGTTTAACCTAGTAAGGTGACCCTCTGTTTAGTGACCACTTTTCCTAAATTGGCTTTAGTGCATGCATGTAGGCCTACAGTATGTTTTCTTTCATAAAAATTCTCTGTATAGTGACCACCTTTATACAGTGACCGAATTTGACCATATATTTAAGTGGTTACCTTTAGCAGGTTTCATTATTATTGAGGTATATAAATCACAATTGACTTAATTTCCGGTATAAGGGCGTATGTCATATTAGTTACTCATCCTAAAAGCATAACTAAAATTTTACTCTAAACGAAGTATTTAATTAAGCATAATAATGTACTATGCCGAAATATCCTTTTGGATACCTTTATACTGGCCATAAAAATGGTATCAGTTTGATACTTTAGAATGTCATTAATTTATTTTATAAATAATATTTTAGAAAGTATTAATGTAAGAAATTCTTTCAATTCTGGAACTTTCTGCATAATTTGCACTGAATGGTTTTCAAACGCAAATCTATTACAAAAGTGACATTAAAGTTCGAACCACTCGACAACACATTTATTTCTGCAGCTGTAGTATATGCAGACGGAGCAGTCAGTCATTAATTTTCTTGCAAATGCGATAAATGCATTAGTACTAGAACATTTTTTAAATAAAAAATTGTACTTTTACAAAATTTGATTTATTTTTTATGAGAAAATCGTGAGGCCCCTCATTGGAGAACGATAGTGGCGCAACCGAGAGTGCAATAAATGGTCTCAGTGCGGCTACAACATCAGTTACAATTCGTGTAAAATGACCAAGAAGCGGAAGTTTCGGTCGAGGTTCAAGCTTTCAGCAGATCCACTGCAGAGTTGGTTTAGTGAAAATCATAATTTAGTCGATAGCTTACGAAGTCATAAATGTAGGGTGAAAAATGAAAAAGATGATGGGCAAGAGAGATATATTTGTAATAGATATAAGGAATCTAAAGGAAAAATGGGTCAAAGTGGTGACAATTTTACTGCAGCCTGTGGTCACTTTTACGACCTTCTATGCTTTACACTCAGTTCTATACAGAACAAGATCTACACGTCTTCGTCACAACAATCATCGTTGAGTGAAAATACCATTTTGATAGTTGGACAGACATTGGTCAAGTCGTTCGGACGCCAGAGCGAAAAAAAGAACATTATTGTTATTGCTGCACTAGATGGGAGTTGTTTGTTATGTAGCAGCAAAAATGATGGTGCAGAGAAGGGAATATACAGAATGCATGGTCGGATTTTATAACATTACGAGGCGAAGAAATAAAAGGACAAAACTATATAGTGGATCTAAATTCCTTATAATGTGTGGATGAAGACTCTCCAATATTTTTAAAATTAAAATAAAGCAGGAATTGTCGTATAATAACATACAAGTATTGCGTAAATTCGAGTAAATTTTTGTTTATTATTTGTAATATTCCCATTAAAAAATGGAAACTGATACCAATTTGAATTATGCAATAATAATTTGAAAAGCTTAAGAAATTTGATTTTTTGGTGGAAATATCTCTTAAAAAGCATCTTAAGACCACTGATTCATCACCTATCCTATTATATTGAATCGTGTACGTTCGTTTGTTCGCATTTTTTCCTATTGTTTGGATGTTGCTAAACGTTCTCGCCGGATGGCGCCACTGTAAAGGTTTTTTTTTTGTATTGTTACGCCACACCATGGCAAATAAGGCAAACTAGCACGCTTATTTGAAATCTTCGTATGAGTATGATCAAGGGATTAGTATGTGGATCAGGGGGATTACGTGTGGATTACGTTCGGATTATTTGGATCAATGTTTGGTTTTTTTCAGGATTAGGGATAAAAAATACATGTATTAAGATGAATTAAGAACGCATTTGTATATGAATGTATATACATTCAACGAAGATTAAAATGATTAAGTTTTGATTATAGAGGATTGAGCATGGGTATGATAATCATAACCATAATCGTGATGCTCTTGCATTGTACATGTACAGTATATGTTATGTAACACATCCATATGAAATGAATTGTGTTCAAAAATGGTCTGAGACTGTTCAGATACGGTATAAGAAAAGTTTTTAAATTTAATTTTCGAGAAATAGAGTATATATCTTTATAGTCCGTTAAGAAGCGTATATAACGTACACTATTCAAGATATTGCCCATATCATTTAATTTATATTAGTCATTTGAGCTTAAATCTTATGGTGTTTTCTTTTATCATGGCTATACAAAGATCTTCTTACCATTCCTTACCAAAAAGATATCGGCTTATAAAACATAGCCTAAGCATGCACAGTACAATACTTAGCATTAAGCGGTATAGCTGATCTTGCATATTTTTACATTCATTAATCAAAACATAATGCTGCTTACGCCGTCTACACAGGGACGTGATATTTCGCCCCTTTTGCGACATTTTTTTAGAATTATTTTTTGTCTCGCTTATTTCACAAAGTAGTACTAAATGCCCAACGTAATGTAATCACAGAAGGAGACTTCGAGCCCTAAGGTAGCGCACTTATTAGCATTAATTAGGTGAGTGCAAATGCTTGCTGCAGGTTAATGACTTAGTGCAAACTTTTAAATCACCGCATTTTTGAGGAGATACGCCTTACGTTCCATTCAAAGTAAACACTTATTACTTAGCTCATAACACATTACCGTCTTCAAACGTGAAATGTGAAAGTGAGCAATTTGGAGATCCCATTGGTGAACATTTCAGGACTGGCGGCAATCGTTAGGCCTAGCTTGGTGTGTGATACTAAACTCATTAATGCACCGGTTCCTTAAATAGCCTGAATTCGCATTACTTGATTAAAGAGGAAAACGCCACTTATATGCATGTATTGGGCTTTGTCAACCGCTGTCTATTTCGAGTGCATTTGCAGCAAGATATCCGATGGCAACGTTTGCAATTTTCTGTATACGCAAAAGACAAGGGGCTAAATCATAAGGGTTATTGTGCTGCTTCCGGATTCTCATATACTAATGTGCCATATAAGCTCAACTATAAAAATTGAGCTATATTTACTTTATATTGGAAGACTACTTAAACTTACCCTATGCATGTATATTGGAAATTCCAAGTGTAAATATTAAACAGCTACTATTGGTATAAAGTACTGCAGTGAAAGTATTTCCGAAACATAGCACCAACTTTTTATTAAAGTGGATTTCGGGAAAGTGGCTTGAACGGAAGTGTGCTTTTCACGATGTAGTGTATTGGTCATGAGATTCGATATGGCTAAAATCTGAGTCAATCTGGTTGTTTACCAGGATGGCTATACATATTGAACCACCACGTCTATTCTGTTACACATACATTCATTCGTCAATCTATATTGTCAAAACCATTCAATATTTTGAGCTTAAATTTAGAAAATACAATCTTTTAAATAGGCTGCTGAGTTTCATAATGATATAAATAAATCATGTCATTGTAGACATCCATATACATTTACAAAATGTTACACTGACAACCATTAGATCATATCAATTGATTAATGTTCATCTGACGTAACAACTAATGCCTATACATGAACTGTAAATGTTTATGGTTAGTATATGAAAAGCATTACCAATAACTAGTACAAAATCATGACGTTTACTAAATCACGTACATTATATTACTGTATAGCCCATGGCAAATATTGGATCAAAGCATTTTAATGGGTCCAAACATCAGCAAAATTGACCGACTCTGACCACTCATTAGCTCATGCTGTTACAACAATTTGTCGCAGTGATTACGCTATTAAGGTCCTAATTGCTTCCGGACCTCGTTAAATAACTTCTATTACCAACTAACCAACAATTAGGAGCCAAATAAAACGAATGTAAATTTGCCACTTCAAAACAAAGCTCCATTTGTGAAACACTCAATTTCTTACAAGCCACAACGAATCCATACACGTTAAAAATGTGGGGGGAAATACTATTGGAACGTTGCTGCAAGCATTTTCATTTTTTATTTTCAAATGCCCTCTTCAATGTTATTTTTTGGGTGATATTCGACTCATCCATTTTCACACAAAAAATATATCCAAATCGAAAGAAAAAAAAAATATGTAAAAAACTACTACTTCACTATACTTTTGTTTCGATCCCTCCAAAGTGCGTTAGACAATTGCGCTTAGAGCAGCCAGACTGCATGCGGAGGGCATGGGCCGATGCATTTTATTGATTTTAGCTCATCGATATATGAATTCTGGAATCCTACACTGGATTACAAACTTCTTCAATAAGCCATGTATATATAGTTTCTAGTATGTACATTTTAAAATATTAAGTGTATATTGAGGTAGAAAGCTGTTTGGACACATGTGACTTAATATTTACATAGATGAGAGGCAGCATGCATGGTTGCACCAGAGCTCAAGCATCAACCATGCATGATAGTCCACCTCAACTTCAATACTGCATGTGCTCTATTGATTATAAAATAAAGTTGAGAAGATCAACAATTATTTGGAAAATCATAAACCAATATTTCCTTCCATCTTCATTAATTGCATATCACGCTTAATTGTTTTGCCATACATTAATCTTAGATATTGCAAAGTATAAGCAAGTCCAGTAATGGCTTTGATGAAAATATATTTACATATACAATCAAGGATATATTTGCACTGATTTTAGCCAGCCCATCCAAACTTTAAACATTGCATGACATTTATACAATAAAGTACATGAAAAAATGAAAGCACCGGAGCTGATAATTAAGATGAGGATTTTATATTTCACATGATTCACGTGATAAAACCTCAACAATGAAAAAAATAATTCTTCTGCAGCACTTTAAAGGTACACATGGCTTGTGATGTTTTCTTCTGCGTTAACGATTGCGCATGCCCTATCTTCTGTATCTGGATCAATGTAAATACCTACAGTATATAAGTAAAAAAACAACCACTACTGGAGAAATTGCTTTTTTTAACCATAAATTTTTCAAGAAAACACGGACAATAAATCGTAAATCTGCACATCATTTTTAAACACCTTTCTTGAAAACGCCATACGTTGCTGCTGGGCATCACAACGCTTCTGCATGAAGGGGTTATAAACACGTTTTGAAGATAGCCTACATATATAGTACGTGTCTTGCTTTTATCCCACTTTCTATCACAAGCTATATTTCTAGCCGAACTGTAATAAATTTAGAAAAAGAAACAATTTAACACGTTCTGCAATGAAGATAAATGGTAAAAGTGGTTTGACCATTACACGTAAATCGTAAAGTGTATTTTATTCAAAGCCAAGACCCAGAGATGTTGTCATATATAACAATTGGTTGTCTATATTTTACGATTATTAGTCTGCACCATATTTATGAATTCCAAACGCGTGCAAGATAGTGGACTTATTGTTGCTGTAAACCAATTTCGTGATATGTTTCAACATTTATATTGTCATAGAAAATCGCGCAATTTTTCACAATGTGCAGTTTGTTATCCGCACAAAGCACATTTGCAAACTTTTCAACTAGCAAAATTTAGAGAAACAAGAATTTCTAGTTGGCAGAAACTGATAGAGTAGAACTGAATATTACATTAATTATTAATTAATGGAATGTACAAGAATTTTATCTAAATGAATTTTTCATTCCTATATCTATCATGATGATGATGAATTTATTTAGCATGTTTGCATGAACCTTGAACCTCCTGATATCAAATGGCACAACGTAATTGACAAAAAATAAAAACTTCTTTAAAACTGTCCACGGAATAAGATGATATGACGCATCTTGGCAAATTTAACTTAAATTAACATTTATAGGCCTACATCTTTTGCATATTTTTGTTTAATATCTGTCTTATTAAAAAAAATGCCACTAACTTTCAAATTAAAAAATGTAGTGAAATTTTGATGCATCTTTGCAAATAATTTTGTAGACATCTTAATTAAAGATATTTTGATTTACAGTGATACGTGATATATGATTCATACTAAATAGTTCATTTCTGGATTTGTTTTCGTTTATTTTAATTGAAATATCTTGTGTATAGTGCGTTGTATTAAGTCAAGATTTACATTATGAATAAAATTCATTGAGATTAAATAAACCAAAACTGATGCAGCTGCGCTACAAAACGATTATTCATAAAAAGCTTACCTGACAGACATTACTAAATTTCTATTTATGTATAACTTTCGGTTCAAATAAATAGCTTGAAGACTATGACTGATAGACTGATATGTTTTGTTTACTTTGATTTCATATATGCAACATAACTGTCAATATTGTCTTAAATCTGCATGTTCATGAATTACTTATTTTTGTTTGCAAAGAAATAATACTTCGGGCACATATGAAATTACTAATAAAAAAAACATTACAAGACATCCTGCAGTATGTCATGAATTCGATGGAACAAGTTATGCAAGAAAAAACGTGGAATTGCAATTATAAATAAAATCTAAAATGACTGTGCTTGGAGGGGATCAGAGAGGATCCCAACTATTTTCTTCCCCCATCCCTAACTCCAATTCCCTCGCCACAATTTCAGATCCACTTCTCAATTGTACGAATTAATGATGGGGAATTGCGCGTTCAGTTTGTTCTCGCACTAGATTTTTTTTATCAAATTTGAATCCCTAGAAATGAGTGTCAGTGTGATGTCAGTCCGTCCTAGAGAAAATCGGATTTCCTGTTCTCCCTTCATCCGCAAATCCATGTCCAAACACAAGATTGGCTAATGAGACCTTTGGTCACTCCAATTCCACTTACAATAAGAGAGAAAACACAAATAAATGCAGGGATTTAATGCTTTAGGCTCCCCAGCCACCGACTGAAGAGGCTTTCAAATTCCCCCTTTGCTGCTTCTAATTCACTTTGTTGTTTTTTATACATTTCGGGTAATGTTAGCTACAGTTCTGTCTAATAGGAGCCCCATTCATTAAATTGAATGGCGAATGGAGAAATCTCATCTCGCAATGGACTATTCACTAAGTCAAGTCGTAGCAAGTTCTAACAACCTAAAAAGGCAGTGATCACTCAAGACAACAAACTATGTTTGTCTTTGTCGAAGAACATCATTGGACTATTTCGTAACAGATGCTCATCCCTCAACAAGTCATTGCGTGAATACTGAATATAAACTCCATCTGTATACACAAGCTGAGTGAAGCAGAATTATGGACTGGTTTGCTGACCATTTTTTTCAAGTAATTCTCGTTACTCATTTTTGGAGGAGAGTGACATCATCAATATACTGAATGTATCTTGAAGTCGACATTATTGAATTGGAAATGCTGACCATAATGCCACCAGCCGACAGTTATTTTAAACACGAGAAACGGTCATTACAGGTTTTGATTGTTATAATGGTTTATTTTTATCCATCTAATCAGTCGTATATATATATGCTATTCTGAAATGAACTAATCAGACCATAGATATAGACAGCAAATAAGACACAAATCCCATAATTTAAAGTTCTGAAAACTCTTTTCACATACCTGTAGTTTAATTCAATTGCTAGATTGAAAACGAGTGCTTGTAATGTATATACATGTATATACTCGGAGAATTTTTTTCTATTGTTTTCTGGGGTTTTTATTTGTGAGAAAACCCGAAGTCAAAAAAAATTCCTGAAATATACCCTATTTCGAAAAAAAGTCCTGAGACATATCCGGGGCAACAAAAATTTCTGAGACATACCTCTAAGGGTCAACCACAATGAAACGAACCAAGGGCAAAAAATTCTTCGGTATATATATATCATCTCATATCGCTCGGGGGTCGGTATATATATGAAAATACAAAATATCAACCTCCCCAACGTGCTATATACATATACATATCTTACATGTACTGTAAGCTTACAAAGATTCTACTTCCAAGCTATTTCTTCCATTGCTGATATAACATGGGATATTGATGAAAACTAACCACATTATATGGTTCATGAAGAAATTAAACAACACTGAATCTATACTAAATAATTATGATTTAACACAAAACCAAACAAACATTTTTTTTATAATCTACCTGTATGCTGCAAAAATATAATTATAATATCATTGATCCCCACAAGAAAAAAGAAAACATTTTCAATTGCTAAATGAACTCACCCAAAGCTGCGTTTTCAACATGGCAATTTTATTTAGATTATTTTTATCGCATAAAAAGAAATTCATTTCCAGCTCAATTCAGTATCTGCTAACCGTCTATCAATCAATAACGCCATGAAATTCGTTACATCTTTATATGGACACCTTTTTCCTTCCAGAAAATGTTTCACTTTCCAAATGTTACCCTTGCCCAAAGCAATATGTACTCGTAGCTATAATTAATTTTGCCAGAAGATGCTTTATCGCTTCCTCAAACTGTTTCTGCCCATTAAATAGGTTTCTATCAATTTCTGCCCACGGCATTACTCGAACCTTCAGTTGGCCACATTGCTTATTTATTACACTTTGATCTATTGCCCACCATTAAGATTAATTCTACGCAGGTATAAAGATATATATGCAGTCATATAAATAAAATTCAATATTTATTCCTCACTTTCCTACTTTGTAAAAGTTAGCACAGCTTGAAGCCACAGAAGCTTTATTGTACCGGAATGAAATTAATTTTAACATTCAGTGGTCTGTACTGTGTGGAGCACGAGAGCTAAACACGTGTATGTGTTTGCGTGTGGTTTAAACAGTTAGCCGAATCTGGTACAAGAAGGGGGTATTAAATGATTAATATTACGATTGGGATATTTGATCTCAAGTAAATCGATGCCAAACATTGTTGATCTGTATCATATGCATTCAGAAATATTACATATACTGTATTTTATATATTAATACAATATAAGGTACACAGGCATAATGGAAACAACTAGTAGATAACCAAAATCAATTTGGAACTAATTATACTGTTATTAAATATGACTTGTAATATTTGAAATTATATTTATCTAAAGCAATATTATGACATGTATTCAATACTAGCTCGTATACGTATAGGCTATATGAACAATTTGTACATTACATGACAGTAGATAATTCATATTAATATTTTTTTCTTTAAAATTCAAATACTCGATTCATTTCTAGGATATGTATCATTGTACCGTTTCTTGTTTTAATATTTTCGGAATATTTTGAGAGTATATACATTTAATATAACCGCCATGAATGAAATAAATAAATTATAAACATATGATAGACAAAATTGTTCATTTCATTAAATTCGAAATGTAATTGAATAATACAAACACACCCTTTTCCATTACATATTTAATTCTTCCTTTGCAAAAGTATAACTTATTTACTATTCGTTGTTGCAAATATTCTGCACAATTCTATAAATGCATGAATCCAAACAAACAGCCATGGATGTGCTTTTGATGCATACTTCAAATATTTGAAATAAGCTTATACCTAATATTTATTTTGTAATGAAGCATGTGTCTAAAAAAGTTATTTGGCAACCGTGATGCAACGCACTATTTAATTACGTGCCAAAAATTCAAGCTAATAAGAGCATATATCCTCTAGTGTCCACCATATTTTTGGCGAACCTAAACTGTGGTATAGACCCTATATATTAAATTAAATATTCTTGTCACCCACATAAAATGTATTACGAAGTCAATCAAAAGTTATGCTGTAATAAAAACTGAATCTTGCTCATAATATAGTTTAATATACAGTAGTATTTTACACATGCCAAAATTGAAAATCATGGTGTCATTTTTTGTGTGATAAACTCAATGAAATTTGAAAAAATATATTGCCGTACACTGTACATGTACCTGAAAGAAATCCCTTAGCCATCAAGTTCATTAAGAAGCTAAACAAAGTGCATTAAACTACAAGTTTCTTGGTGCCATATAGTTTTCTTTCGAATTTATTTCAATTCAGATGTTCAGTATACAACTTCTCTCCAAGCTCTCTAAAATCTCCCTCCCAGCTAGGCCATAAATTCCTGCGCGTATTTTATGACTGGGACGTGTATTTGCATTTTATGCGACAATATCAGTTAGATATTTAGTTTATCTATACATAGGACGTATAAATATGCATGGATCATTTTCCCGTGTTCCTCCCCACCCCTCCTTTTTCTTTTATATACCAAGTAGAAGCGTGGAAAATTACCATTGATAAACGCTCCTCGGGTCCTAGCTCACTCATAATCTACTCGTCTATTGAAGTTAAATGGTAGAAATAAAACTATAGTTGCCTCAGTAACAAACGTTGATTTAATAACATCTCATTTCGTTCTCGTTTGAAAACAGAAAAAAAAAACTTAAAGACGTACTTTTTGCCATTACATTATTACACAACCGTGGCAAGCGGATTCTCCAGAATACCCAAGTTCAGCTATTGCCAAACTTGCATAGAGAGAAATTTATGTGAAACTGTGCATTGAGAATGGGAAGATATTTAGTCTAGATGTGTAGAAGTATAGTGGCTGAGAAAATAAATTCGTCTGCAGAAAACCAGAGAAATCGATCAAGTAGTCTTAGGAAGGCGGCAAAGGGAGTGATACGTATCTTGGAGAGAAGGGACCAAATTGATAGCGAAGTCCCTTTTCCCATCAAACTGATCACGAATAGCTCGTTTACTGCAAACAGGCGTTGATTTGCATGGGAAATTAAACCTTTTATGGCCAAATAAATCACTCAATTAAAAGAAAAGGCGAAGTTTGTATGGTATTGCCCACTTACACTTCAGTGGATATATAAAAGGAAAACTAACTCCAGAAGAGGGACATGAATCCTAAAGTACTTGAAGTACTAATAAACATACAACTGCTTGTGCACTACTTGAAAAAAACATGTATTTTTATGTATTGCAAATAACAAAGTAACCAGAACAGAAACATTATAAGAATTTTTTTATTTTTCTTCCAGCTACAGTACTGTTATAATTTTGTTTGTTTTGATTTTGGGTAATGTCATGACTACAGCCTATAAACACGTAATGTGTTGTGGCTATCGGTTATAACTTTCATTCTAATTACCGTTATTTTCTTGATTTATGACAAAAATAATAAAGTATAAAATTTAATAAACAGCACAGGCTTAATTCGTTTGGAATTAACGACGTCATGTCATTACTACTTCATGTTTTTCAAAGTCAATTCATTTAATAATGTATAACAAAACTAATTTCCTCATAATTCCAGACCATATATAAAGGGAAAATAAGCGAACTTCAGCAAAACGTCTCTTAATGGGTACACTTTGAAACATAATATGTATGTTTAATGATATAAATAAAATATATCATTGCATAGCACTGCGTGATGTCATATACGATGATAGGAAAAGCAATATACACAGTAACTTCAAATTTATCTAAATGGATATGTACTATAGATGAGTTGCTGTATGGATTGTTCAATTATGCTAAGAAAATCATGTCCAATACAAGATAAAGACATTTAGAACTAGAACCATATAATGTACTTACAGGTATAATTGTCTTGATAAGAATATCCTTACACCTGATTCTCACCAACGTTGATGTAGGTTAACTGATGTGGATCAGGCAATACTTTTGCGTGTTAATTCACACCTCCGAACTCAGTTAAACTGGTCACGTGACCATAGAATACAGGGCGCCCTAAAAGTTGAACACCATTTCAGTGTACATTTCAACATGGCGGACATCGAATTATTTTATGCTATCTACATGTATATGACAAAGACTTCATCCAGAAAAGTGCAGCCACTTTGAAACGAGGTGCAGACGACAGAAAGACGTGATACACATCAAGTGGAGCAGACAGCTTGATTGGATTCGCGCAACTCGATCAAGACTTGATAATACATGAGTGCACTTGATTTGGTCGGTGTGAAGAAAGTGTTACCTCTTTGCAAAACATGATGTTAATTAACTAGAGTGGTGACAATTAAATGATCAAAAACTCAACGATCACCTTACATACATGGTTTCACCATAATTATAACAACAACAGAATCAAATGGAAGTTAATTCATTTGCAGCAGAAATTGGAAAGAATTAAAATGCCTTTCCACCGTCACAGTGAATAAAGCCTATACACTGTAGTTGATGTATACAGTAAAACCTCGATTAACCGTCAGTCGCCTGAGATGCATAAAAGATGCAATTTTCAATGTTGCTGCTGCATGGGATGATCTTCAAGTGTCAATTTCTTAAAAATGGGTGGAATGAACTCTGGCCTTTTTACTGACTGGCACTCAGAAAGAACAAGCCTCGAAGAAACAAAAGAAAATGACAGACTGTTTTTAATATTTGCTATTATCTGTCTATTGGATTAACTGTCACTATCCCAGTCTCGTCATTGACGGTTAATCGAGGTTTTACTGTACGTGTAATATGAAATAAAAGCAATGCAATAAGCATTTAGTGTTAAGGCAATATTCTAACAATAATGTAATATCACATAATTAAGTTTAACCTAGGCCTACATAATATACAAGATTTTCCTTTCTCTATTTTTTCTATTGTATTATCTCTGGAGAATTTTTTCTATTGTTTTCTGGGGTTTTTATTTGTGAGAAAAACCCGGGGTCAACTAAAATTCCTGAGCCATACCCGAGGTCGACCAAAAGTCCTGAGACATACCCGGGTCAACCAAAATTCCTGATACATGCCCAAGGGTCAACCAAAATGAAACGAACATAGGAAAAAATTGTCCGGGTATATACACTGCACATGTATACGAGCGCGTATATCTCATATCACACGGAGGTCAGTATGTATACAAATTGTATATACATGTATCTGAAAATAGAAACCTCAGTAGGAATTTACATTACCCCAGTCCCGAGCTAAGTGACTGAGGTAAAAGTTTCTGACGAGTGTAAATTCCTACTGAGGTTTCTATTTTCAGATATCAACCTCCCCCTCGTGCGATAAATATACATGTACTTAAAGCACAGGAATATGCATACTAAAAAGGAACAACGTGTATTTTTGGTAAAAGCGTAATCGTAAATTTCAAAGAAAATAAACCAAATAATCGATTGCAGTCCAACACGATATAATGCTTGCCTCCGCACTTTAAAACAAATGATCGTAGGTCCGCACATTTGAGAGAAAATGAGAATTCTCCCAACCCCTTTAATCTCCTGATCAATCGTCTCCTTTTCACCTCGACGGAAAACAAATGATGGTGATGGGATTTGTCGTCTATGAGGAACCGTCTATATTGTAAACAGGCATTAGAGTTGATATTTGCATGTCATTGGTGGCTGATTTAATCAGATTGACGAAAAGTACAGACCCAGATAAAGGCGTGATTTCAGATAGGATTTTGTTAACGAACCTTTCGTTACAGACAATCAAAAGGGATTTGGGTGGGGTGGGGGGAGAAAAAGAGATCGACCAGTTTCACCGTCTCCACCCATTCCCACTTGCGTGCTTGCACATTTTCATGCAAATAAGTGCACGATGACCAATATTTTAAGGTGGAATTCGGTATAAAAGCTGCAAATTTGCCATTAATTTTGTATATACCACAATGGCACGCGCGTGTGTGTTTTGGATAATATAATAGCAACGGGGGCGGGATTTGTGCAGAAAATAATTAGGCACTAGAAGAATTAGCATGAAGCAATTAAAAACAGAAATTGCGGATCAAATTTAAACTGATTGCAGAGCAGTTTAAATGAATTGTTCGTCGTTAACGAAGATTAGTTGGCACGTTACCACATCACAAAGATTAAAACTTTGCCAATTGCTGTAAATTGAGATAAAAAAATCAACTCCTGTAGTGTGGTTTCCAACCAAATTTGTATGCCTATAACATATGCGCTTATACTTTAAACAAAGCCCTCAAATAAACATCGGATTGAGCTTTAAGTGTATACTCTCGAAACATGAATGTGAAAAGCCCATCGCTGTAGAAGTTCGAGACCATGCTTGTAGCCATTGTTTCGAACAAGTGTAACCATGCATACGCTTTGCTAATCTTTTTCATCCACTAACAGCAACTCTGCACTTACATTTAAAATTTAAAGCATCATTGACTGATATAATGCGAGGTAATGTTTGCCGTTCATGACTTGAAATTAGCGTATTTTCCAGTTTAACCGAATAGTTTTACGTTTCCGTTATAAACTAAATTTCAACCTTTTCTATAAGTGTACCTCTTAATTGCTAGTGGAATTTAAGCATGCAAGTTTCTATTTTCTAAACAATGTTTTATTAAAAGAGAAGTGTTATTGTGCATAAGTATCTTATTCGGAATAGTTTGAAGATGACATTGAGATAGCGGCATCAGAGGATAAGTATTGTTTATACATGAATATTCATATGTTCAACAGATTTGTATTAGATATATACAGCAAAATTTAATGAGAAAATTAAAGACAGTTTTATCAACTTGTTCCAAATTAACAGATAATGCAGGTTTGTAGCAGTGCCTTAGGTTTACGAGCTGTAATATATTGAAAGATGTTGAAATATCCCATGCAGTGCTATTAACGGATTTCGTTTACAAAATATCAGCCTTAACTAACAATAATGCATTTTGTTATATGAAAATCATTTTGTCAATACATACATGCATGTATTCACTTTTTTGTTCAAATAATATATCAAAAACAAAACACATGTTTTGCAATACTATCGATCAAAATATAGTAATACCATATAGCGTTATTGGCCAAAATAAGACAAAAAATAATTGTATATAGACGGTAATATACAAATAATACGATTCGAGAACAGTATCATGGATAAATAAAGTTTCGAAAATACTAATGCTATGATATAAATTTTAAAATATATATAGGCCCTCATATACAAGTTAAGGACAAAATTGTCCGTCCGGAAAAGCTAAGTCCCTTCTTATACCTTGTCTCCACTAGGCACTCCAAACTCGTTTGGATGTGCATTCTCAGTTGGATGTAACTGAGTTTGATGGTGGTCGAACTGACATGTCTCCACTATACTTTCAGAAAAGTAGTTATAACGCACTGCATTGTGGGAATGCAGAGACGTCAGGTAGTGTTGCACATCAATAAACTATATTTCCCTAACTTATTCATACTTTTTCTTTGTTTTGGAAACGTACGTGAAACGTGGTAAAACAACTAAACATGTGGATATTCATAAAAATAGCGTTAATAACGTGTATTTTATACAGAAAAAACGGCGATTTTCACTGTATAAAATACACGTTTGCAGTGTGTAAAAATAGCGTTGATAACGTGTATTTTATACA
>JAQGCC010001813.1:0-21283 GCA_034698905.1 Xestoiulus laeticollis | reverse complement strand
TATCAATTTTTATTTTTGTATTATAACAAGTAGTTTTTTTAAAAGTATGTATCAAAATTTCCCCATAGGAATGGGGATGTGCAGTTCAGCCTTAAATCGGGCATTGCCTTAGCCATCTTTACGGTTTTATACATAGAGATGTAATAAGATTTTCTTAAATTTAACGTTTATTAGGTGCATCAGTATAACATATACCAACAACCATTCGTATACACACGTTATGAGCACGCATGCATGCATTAATCTGCAGTGTTTGATAAGCGCTAATAAAAACAGTGGCCAAAACACTGATAAACCCAACCTACACAATGATAATAACCATTTCTGGATGACTATTCATTCATACAGTCACGTGGCTTGTGATGGGGAATATGGCTGCTTAGGGGTGAACCTTGTGAGAAAATAAGATAATGCGAGTTTTATGTGTGGGAAATAATTCGCTTAATGGTTCGGCCTGGCTTACGTTATGGCCCATAAATGCAGATCTGTCAACAGAGGCACATGGCCGTGATATGCGTTAGCTTTTAAGCGAATTATTTTACATACACATGCATGTATGTTATACGGTATATCGTAATCAGTGTCTGCTTAGTCTCAATGAAACGGAATTGCTGTAACTGAAATTGATGAGGATGGGTGCCGGCGTGTAAAAATCGTAAAAATAATAGCACGAAATGCAGCCATGCCTATTAAATGGATTCTGTACATTATTTAATTAATGCGAGCCCCTTCCATTTCACAAGCTGGCGAAATTGCTATCTGAACATTAGTGATGTACTGCACGCGTTGAGTTAAGTGTTCTTAATGAGTATACTGCGTAATGGTGATACTGTTTGAATGAAGAGTGAAGGGAAGTTAGTGAAATTTATTATATTGTTTTAAAATTTATCATAAAACTGCTGCCCAAACACGTGTTTTCAAGTTGGCATCTTTTGGTATAAATAAATGCTTGAAACAAATATATTAGGTCCGGTCACGAATTCCGTCTTAATTGTCCCTATTTTGTCTTGATTGGGACATATTCCTGCTTATGGAAACGATGATATTTCGAGCCCAAACGTTTTCACATCAAAGACCTAACCTGATCTAAATTAACAACCCCCTAAGGGTATTAAGTCCTTGAGAGGCCATGGTAAGGGTCAAAATGAGTCAGGTCACTTAGAATCTTTTTCATTAGAAATTTATATAGTATATTAGAAGTCTTTAATCATTCCTTACATGTAGCCTACATGTATATTGTTTCAATATTTGATGTTTTAATATATATAGCCCAGAATATTTTCTTAAATCGCATTTTTAGTATCAATTAAGTGGATTTTTTTTATAAATATTAATTCAACTAAGGGATAATGCATTTTGCAAATAAAACATTTTCATTTGTTTAAGCTGCATATATGCATGTAAATGAAAGAGACTCGTCCTAAGCATCACCATGTGCTATCGAATAGGCGTAGATTGTGGCAATACTGCAAACATGTTAAATGCAATTCCAAGTAAATGTATGCAAAGCCAGCTTCAATTAATTGCCAAATAAAAATGCGCGTACGTGCCATTTGGCTTTTGAGAAGATCCGTATAATGTAGCAAGTGCATAAGCCTATGTCTCATTATGCAAATGCGATGCACCAATTTACAGCCTCACGACCAGCGCATTAAAACCAATCTCGTTTACGAAAGGGAAAGTTAATTTACCCCCAAAAATAATATCAACCCTGAGTTTATCAAAACAAGCATCCGGAGCAAAAAGGTCTCTTGTTGTCTTTGGCCAACTGCTGGAGATTGCACATAATCGGTTTATTCATGAAAGTGACGTCATAAATTTGAAAGTTGAGCATGATGCTCAAATATCTAACCAACATTCAGTAGTATTTCATTTGTGATAGATTTGTGATGAAGTTTTCATTTTGAAAAACTTATCAGACAACTATCCATCGAATGGAGTACAACCTCCCATTAAGGCTTCTTATGACGTCACATCCGTTCATCAAGAGAAACGGATGTGACGTCAGCAGACGCTTCCAGTTTTTATTGGTTGACACAACAAGGGTGGACAAATCAACTTGTCGAGGTATATACAGTTCTAAAAAACCTGGAATTGCCGGGGAAATTGATTTATTTTGAAAATGTATAGGTAATCAAACGTCAAAATATTATATTTGCTTTCACATTGCCAGTCATTAGTTATCACAAAAGTCAAGAGATGGCAGTTACAGAAAAGGGTAATTCCCTTTTTAACTCATTTTAACACAATAATAACCTAAATAAACGTTGACATTTGGGGATTTTTTCACGTTTTTAAGCCAAAAAATTTCTTTTGGGTCTACACCTTTTTTTTAATGGCATGAATATTTGCTGACCTCCTTAGGTATATTGGCAAAAAAAATTGGTCAATGAAACCTATATTGGACCGATAGTGGTCCAAGTTTACTAGGCAATACTGGGCAAATATTGCGCTCTTATTTTGCATTCAATAGTGGGTCTATATTGGCCCAATTTATTTGCGATTGTTGGTTCAGTTACATATTGATAAAATAAGAGGACAGATATTGAGATTAAATCTATCCCAATATAGGTACATTTATTGTAATCTATATATTGGCAATTATGGCAAATTGTTAACATTGCAATATTGTACCAATATTGAAAAATGCGTTTTATAATTGGCCAATATTGAGTGTTTAATGGGCAAGATGGTTTAAAAAACTGGAAAAGTCATGAAAGTTAAAAAATCATTACTGTGGGATTGTCATTCCAACATACACTGTGTTGATAGGGTCTCTTCCATGAAGTTGTTTCAAGCACCTTCCAAGGACTTCCAATGAACAAGTGCAGGAGTTAAACGCTATTTGGGAGAAGAATTACAAAAAAGGTGTAATGAGTTCACAAAAGGTACAATAGGTTTAGGGTCGTTTCAACCAGGACCAATTTGAAAATCATCCCCTGTCATAAGAGGTCAGGCAAGACCTATAAGAGAGAATGAGTGAGAGATCCAAGCATCGTCAAATGAGATGCAAACGTGCGAAAAGGGGGGAGGAAGGTTTAAAAATGTTTAATTCAGTGAATGCGTGACATAAGTGAATCGCAGATGCAACCTGATAAAAAGGAGAGTGGGGAGGAAATATCAGTCTATGCACTTGCACGGCATTGCTTAAATCCCCGGATGCTAACATAGAACTCAATAAATCACCGTTGCCTGGGTAACGCTATCGGGGAAGCTGCGATCCCTGCCGTTGCATTGCACCGAAGCCCGAGGCCCTAGTGCCGCACGCTGTGCAATTTTACCCGAAAAACAACGGCTCCCTCACCAGCCGCCAAAATGGCCTCCGTGCATATTGAAATCCGGCAATAAAACCCTGGGATATTTGGACGTAAATAAGCTCCCCGCGGCAGGGGTTGGAGACACGTTGAAATGGAGGAAAAAAACCGGGGAATTTGGGCGAGGGAATCGAGAAGACGATTTTCCTGCACGAATCCTCAAACGAAATTTCAAGGAATGGACCTTTGGGTAAGAACAGCGTGGGGACATGGAATAGAATGAGGCATATGGCACAATCTGGAATGAAGCATTCTGATTGGGCAATCTGAAATTCCCGATATCGGGAAACCAATCGAAAGCTGCATTTCGGATCATGCCATGCATCAATGCACCTCGCTGCTAGGGTAAAAACAGTTTGAGGGCATGAAATGGCATGAAGCATGGCATAATCTGAATGCAGCATTCCGATTGGGCAATCAAAAAATACAGCCATCGGGAAACAAATGGGAACGCTGCATTCAGATTATGCCATTCCATGCCCCCAAACTGTTTTTACCCTAACAGCGTGAATCATGGAATAGCATGGATGCATTTCATGGTCTGAGATGCAGTGTTCGAAGGGTTTCCCGATGGCGGGAATTTCAGATTGCCCAATAGAAATGCTGCATTCCAGATCATGCCATGTTTCATACTATTTCATGCCCCCCAAAAAAACAGAAGTCATCCAGGATATCAACCCGGCTCAATTAACTTTAAAATGCTAAAAAACATGATTTAAAAATCTCCATTAAGTTTTAATTTGCATCTCGGAAATATTCCACAAATTAAATTCAAGAATGTACATGTTTTAACAAAAAGATAAAAGCCAGTACAGTGTATAGTATCAAGCAGGTCGTTTCTATGCATGTACATGTATGTTCGTTAATGATATCGCTCATTATCCAGCAATGAGTCTGAACTTCTTTGGTAACTTTTAAATTTGTGTTTCCATATGGTGTTCATTCTACACTGCCCACCACATCTGGTCAGATATAAAGAGCGGAACTAATTCAGCCTACCTATAATTGAGGAAATGTTGAATGTGGTAGAAACAATTAATGTACATGTAGCTGGTCTTCTTATAAGCAAGCCTATATAATTGCTCACATCATGTTCAGCATTTTTGCAACTGCATATCAATTTTAATTTGGCTTGTTAGAAAATTATAAAGCGTAGCATAAACACACTAATTAGCGATTATAAGGAAAGTACAATGTATATATTATTCACCAATTTCATAAAGAATCGTTCACTTAAAAGCAACCTTTTACCAAAAAATGCACGCGTTCTCGGATTGTGCCTCTCAAATGCAAATATTATCAAATGCTCCGATTAGAACAAGCTGAATTTTATAAAAGTATATATTATTACCTACATGGGTCCGCTTTTTACCTCCAGCTGGCCACTTTTTTCCAGCGAAGTTAGATGTGCGCATGTGCTGTTCATGCGCACATCTAAGTTCGGGGCAAAAAGCGTTGCTGGCTTGTGCTTATCAGCGCTCACGTGAAGGAGACTATTATAATTAAGTCCCTGAAGAAAGCAATTTCTTTCAACGTCAAATCTGAGCATATATTATGAAAAGACTAGATTGCACAAAACCAAGAAAAGTAATCATATTTGTCAAACATTTCAATTTAACCTAACACATTGTGTATATATATAGTATAGTTTTATTGATAGCTTGTTTTGTAACTGATTATATTTTATAGTATATAGGTCTTTAATGACCACTAATCGTACATGTACCTTAAATAAGTTAGAAATTAATAATGACAATTAAGCTAAATTAAAACAAGAAATACTTTAAAATGCCAGCAGACTTTTATAATTAATGTAATGCATACTGAAGTTTAATCCATTGGTTACTTTAACCAGAGTTTCATGAATGTTTAGGCAACCAATTGAAAGGCATATATGCATGGGAACCTGCAGGTAGCATTTCTGAATACAAGATACCTGAATAATTCTAAATTGGACCCAGCTGGATTGAGAGTCCTAACCCCCTCAGTAGATAGAAAATGAATTAGTTTAACAGAGAAAATCCCAGCATCAATTTGCATTCAAAGAAGAGGAGACGTATATAACGAGACACTTGAAAAACGGTCTCGAAGATTAATTACAAGGCAATCGATAATGGCAAATATATATCAAGTATACATCTTTTGATTTAGCTGCAAGATTGCTTTGCCACGCAACGGTTTGATCCAATGGGTGTGGGAGATGAGGAGGCATCATGTGCACTGACGGATATTAATTGTATTTGGATAACATCGATTTAGGTTTGCGACAATGCCTTGCTTCTTTCTTTCTCTCCATTACTTAGACCAACAACAGTCCGAGCTACATAAGCCTCGGCTGAATTTCATATTAATGACAGGCAAGCCAGACGAGGGAATGCACAGAATAAAATCCTGCAGCATTAAATCCTGAATACGTGCTCAAGATGGCAACGAAGGGCTTCTATGGATCTGGATCCAAGATCTTTGGACTGCTAAACCATCGTACCCTAGACAGCTCTCTATAACAATGGAAATGCATGGAGGGATATATCAGGGAGGTCAGCTCAACCTAACGCTTATATGGCTATCGTGGAAGAGGTCAAAAGAGAATTCTAGATGCAATGAATCGGGGTTAAAAGCAACCCTGGGTCTCCTGCAGCACACGCATGGATGCCTGACAAGGCTGAAAAACCCCAATTTTATGCGGAGGGGAATGTTAATAATGGTAATGGAAGTCGCAATGGGGATCTTCGGTCTTTTTCTCAAAAAATAGGGGGAACCGATATTGAGATCTCATTAAAGAGCATACAGAAGCCTCGGCATTACTTTATACAAGCGTCAACACATGCTGGCACATGAAAAATGTTAATGCCATTGTAGTCATAATCCCCACTCAAGAAGGACTCTGATGATAAAACGCGATCAGGCGGGAAAAATCCAGTTTTCCAAAATGGTGGCCAAGGAGGAAACGGTTGGGGATTTCACTTGGAAATCTATTGCCGTAAAAAGGAAAAATGTGTGCAGTGAATTCGCATGGCATTCACTTGACAAATGGCTTTTACAGGGTTTCCACAAGCCACGAAAACTTGAAAATGGGGAAAGTGATGCATTTTGTGAGTCTGGGAAATTCAATACAATATTACATTTGTTTTCACATCAGTTATTAGCAATCACAGAAGACAGATGTTACACATCAACTAGCCCTGTATGTATATGGGTAATTCCCCTTTTAAAATCATATAAAAAAATGTTCATACATTTATTTTTAATACAAACGCCAATAAATAATTACACGAATATTTGCTAGCCTATTACTTCTAAAAACAATTTTAATTATGTGGTTAAAAAAAGTGAAAAAAAAATTGTAGTTTGTGTGATGCCAAGATGAAAATCATGGTGGAAATTTGATAAATCTTTGAACAACTAGACAAGAAGTCGTTATGCATAATGTCAAATTTTTGTATTTTCAGTAATCTGTATATATGGTCAAGAAAAATGTTTTAAAAGCATCAAAAGTCATGGAAGTTGAAATTTTTTATTTTGTGTGGAAACCCTCTACATGAATGAGCATTTTCTCTGTAATTTAAGATTACAAATGTGGAAAAAATGTGGAAAATCGAGAAGCCTATATACGTTTTGTTATATTATAGCAAGGTTTCACAGTTGCATTTATAAATTAGTCGTTGTTTTCATATACAATATATTGCGTAATGATATAATGCAATACAAAATTGAAACGTTGTACCATTAATTGGCAAAAATGAGATTACCTCATAAATACATTCATGCAATGGTAATATGGCATGATTTCGTCATAGTTGGCTATTGTGTTCATACGCTCTAAATGCAATGTCATGAAACATTGTCTAACAAGGTTAAGTAGGCAGTTGCAAGCCTTCATGTTTATTAAACAGCACCTTTGTTGTGCTTCATAAATCAGACTCGTTTCGTATGCCATAACATAGCAGATCTGAAAATCAAAAAAAAAAAAAAATCAAAGGAGGGAAAAAATCCTATTCAATCCGAATAATGGAGCTTTTTTTGTTGGTATTCGGACAAATATAGGCTTCCCCATTATCGGGATAAAGTTCTCACTATTTCTGCAAGGAAGCCTATAAGCAATAGTATAAAAAACAAGAAATAAAAAAACGATGGCATAATAATTTGCACGGTTTCCTACAAAATTGGATAAAAGAGAGAGAAAAAATTTTGTAATATTTATCCGAAGAAGCATATCGACTTAATTGCATTAACACTTTTTACAAAGTATAGATCGAGCTTCTTAAATCCACATAATGTCTAGCCCACTGACATTTAGTTTTCAGGCTTTTTGCTATTCCAGTCAAATCAAACTGTTGCAGTCATATAAAAACAGAAAACATCCAAAACAAAAACCTGAAGTTGTTTCACAAAATTATTTTGAAATCACCTTGCAAACAATTTATTTTTGATGGGTTAAAGTTAAAAATAAAAAATAACACTTGAATTTAAAAAAATAGTACTAAACCGGAAGTTAGTCTTGGACACAACTTGAATATGGAATATTAAGAAATTATACGATTAATTTATAGTATCGAATGGTAATTAATACCCCAGGCCACACTAAAAACGCGCCTTTGGTTAGCCTCAAACAGGGCATCGAATTTAATTTAAATTCTGGAATTATAAAATATGCACATAAATATCTTGTGCAAAAATTCGTTTTTAATTAAAAACCTTGTTTGAGGCTAGCAAAAGGCGCGTTATAGTATCGAATGGTAATTAATACCCCAGGCCACACTAAAAACGCGCCTTTGGTTAGCCTCAAACAGGGCATCGAATTTAATTTAAATTCTGGAATTATAAAATATGCACATAAATATCTTGTGCAAAAATTCGTTTTTAATTAAAAACCTTGTTTGAGGCTAGCAAAAGGCGCGTTTCCAGCCTAGTGTGTCCTGGGGCTTAGACCTCACTATCAATGGGATTTTATTCTTTGGGACTCTATATGACATGAATCCCTTATTACTAAGATTGCTATAAATATCACTTGATCCCACTATAATAAGAACAAGTTCGACAAGAGTTATAATTTGCAATTGGGATATAACAATGGGATGTTCCATAATCTCATTAGTAAATAGGTCTCATACAATGAAATCACTAGTGATGTCAAACTGTTGCTAAAAATTCATCGTATACACTAATGAATAAAATTGACAAATATACATATAGTTTAATTTCGATCTACATGTATTTCCCCCTGGCAACATTGATTTCTTTCGTAATTCACCCCCTATGAGAGTAGAAATTATAGAGTGTATGTATAGACGTTTACACAGACCCCATAAATCCCATTTTCCCAAAATGGCCGACACAGAAAGCACGTCATTGGACCACTGGCAATTTCAAAGGATTTCAAATTCGCATCTTAGAACAAAGCCCAAATGTATACCCATTTTCGATTCTCTGGCCCTGCATATAAGTCTGACGGCGCATTTTTACGCTTTTTTTTTATTATCTTTCCCCAAGCCCCACCAACAGTAAAAAAAAAGAGGTGAAAACGTGCATGACCACCACAGTCTTAGTAACGTGAAAATGGACGATTTCGTTTTGTTATTATAGGGTGCTTACCCGTTGCAGGGGCTCGTCGGTCAGGTAGGGATGATGATTGGATTTTTACGAGCTCCTAAATGCTACGTATAAAATGAAAAATCCAATCATAATTCAACGGTGAATTGAATTGAAAACACAGTCTCGAAAACCCCCCTTTTGCAGTTTTAGGGTCGGCCGTTTTGTTTTTTTCTAGAAATGGCGTCCATTGATAAGAAAAATGGGGGTATTTTCTCTGTTTTATATTAAATTACATTAAATGAATTTTTCCAGCATTGGCGAACTATAAAGCCAACTCTGCAGGGATCTGAACAGTAAAACAGTAACAGAAATCCCTATATACATTTGCTTTATAGGAAATGCATTTCCCTCGACACCCTAAAAACGTATTATTATGGACCCTATAGCACACAGTCGTTGCTCAGTCCTAGCTTTATTGATTGTAGCATAATTGCTAGGGTTAGCTGAAAATGGCCCGTTAAAAATGGCGACCCGAGAGACATTTCGTGTTGTCAACAGCGCGTCATTAATTATTGCACTAGGCGACAATAATGGAAACGAACTAATTAACGAGCATTACGGGTGGCAGATGCCATCTTCAATTTGTATACGTGCTATTACATTGTCTCATTCAAAGACCTACTTCATTTGCCTAAAGGGTATATTGACGAACGACCACTTCACCAGATTGCGGGTTTGTTAACCTATATATGCTTTGTAAAGATATTCCATTCCATTTGTTATATCACTATGGTAACTTTTTCAAAAAAAACTTCGGAATTGCAGCCTATGTAAACTTACGAAGAACGATAACTGAAATTGAATCTAGATGGAATTAATCTCGGTCCAATGATGATCTAAGTCTGGTTTTCTAAAAACCCTCCTATAGAAACCAGCATTGTCATGTCATTTTCTTTAAGATATCTTAAAGAGTTTATACATGTATAAAGCCAGAAACAACTTTCGATTATCTTGATATATACATGTACACAATGTACTGAACACTTTTGCTACCTTCTTCAAAGTCTTACTTTGTCAATATATGCTCTTGAATTGGAGAAGACCTTGTTAAATGCCAATTTAAAGACATATGCGCATGTATGAATACATAGTGAAATAGCACATTGAATCATGTGACACCCATTGCTTATGAGATTATGCGACATTTTAATTAAAAATTATAAATTTTATTGAGTATCAAAATCTTATTAGTTAAGGACACATGCCATAGTCTCACTAGCAAGTTCTCATTAATGTATACAGTATTTTTCATTCACATGATTAGTTATAATGTATATCATTTAGTCTCATATTGCTTTTCTTACATAGTCGTATTATAATGCGACTATGTAACAGCGACATTGGGATTATGTAATACAAGCAATGATACTAAATGATACATAACTAATCATCCCTAACAATACCATGAAAAATGCCGAATAGCCTTGTAGCCATAAGCTCAATATCAATACATTAGTTTTTCTCTATGAGACGTGTACGCTTGACTTTTTTCATTTTAGATCATATTTTAATTCCAGTCAAAGTATAAATGCTCAATATAAATACATGTAGATGAAATAAATAGGACGAAATGCTACAGTGTTACAATGATTTAACAATTCTTGAAGTCATTCTGTAGAAATACCTATAACTAACTTTTCTTGAAGCCATAATTTAAGGTGTTATATTTATACCTATAACTACATGTACATGTACATTTGACTAAACGAACCTTCTTAATTACAAGCAATGTTGAACATTTTTTGCAAAAAAAGCAAACAAAAAGTATCTCAAGCATTGAGTTCCGATCTTATAGCTAAGAACAATGGACATGAAAAAAATCCGATGCAGTTGTTATTAACAATCCACCTCCTCGTAACACACTGAGCAAGTACCTTTGTTTCCCATCTTCGATTCAGAACAATTGCCTCAATGATTTTCCTGCAGGGTTTTGTTTAGTTTTATTCAATCATGTGTCGATATAGTCTGCAATGTTTTAATCATCAAGTCATTCCACACAAAAAAAGAAGCCCACGAGGGGTAAGTAAACCCTGCAAGTAAACCACCATAACGACCTTTCTAACAGTAACAGTTTCAAAATCTGATATGTCACAATCTCACACGAAAAACGTAAAATGACAACACAAAAAACTTTACAAGTGTCTTCGTATGTTGTATGTAATCCAGCCCTGGGGCCATTAGAAAGTACTTTGTTGCCAGCAAGTGCACTGTACCAGTTCACCCATTGCAAGAATGTGGCCCCTCAACTAACCCTCAGTTTTCCCCTCACCCTGCCAGTTTCGCCCTCGGATTTTTTTTTACATAATTTTTGGTCAAGCACTGGCATGGATATCTCTGAAAAATGTACGGGTTTTACACGAAGAAGGGCGGGTGCCCCCCCTGCGTATATTTTGAGTGATTAAACACCACCACCACCACCACCACCACCACGGGCATATAGGGCTTGGTGCCATGGTGGCTGCCAAATCCCAACCTGCAGGAATTTCAATGATGATTCTCAGTTTTCATCGTTCGTTATGAATCCGCTCCCTTAATAACATAATGATAGATCGTGCCTGGCGTGATTTACAGTCGTTTACGTATAGTAATTCTCAAGGGTTCGAGAACGCCACAAACAGCTTTGGGGCAGAAATAATTCGTGTCGCTGGGATGTTGGGAGATATAGGCCTTTTTTTTTTTTTTTGCTTAATTTTGCTCATATTTAACGACGCCCGACATTCATAGTAGTCACGTGCACACGTCAGGGTAATGGGAATGAGAAAATTGCAAGAAAATTGCGAGAAAACTTGCTTTTAGAGACTTGGTATTACATTGTAGTCACGAAACCCAAAATGGCGAGCATGTGGTGCCGCCATAACACCACACGCTCGCCATCTTGGTGGGCACCCTGCCTTTAGAGACTTCAGTGACCTCATGCTACCAATCTTATCCACGATTAGATTTGCTAAGTTGACGGAGGCTTGAGTGGGCTGGCTGAGCTTGTGATGCTCTGCATTTTGTCGCCAATGATTGTGTTGTAACGGCGCTTCATCTATAGCCTTTACGTGCACATGTAATGACGGGATCGCACACATAGTGTTGTGCCTCCGCATCTACCAATTTAGCCGAATGTGGATAACTAATAAGCCATAAAAAGATTACATTGGTGAGGACACCTAATATGTTTTCATGGATTTTAAGCCAAATCATTTCGTGCAAGTATACAGCTATATAAACAGCTTTGCAAAACTAAAACTATAATGGACAGTGTATATGTGTACATGTGTATACCATTGATATCGATTCCAAATCTGCTACGTCACGTGACTAATGCCCATAATAAGATTAATGGCACGAAATCCGCATCATATAATGTTGTTTTTGGCTTTTGGGGGAAATTTGTTTTTACAGAATATCATGAATATTTCTTCCGCCCCCTATCGCGTTATTTTCCTATTTAATATGAAAAATGGCCCGAAAAGGGATGTTAATATCGACATGATTTGATGACATTATGAAAGTAATAGAAAATACGATGTTTGCGCCGCCTACAGACGCTATATTGCTATACCGATGTAACCGGCAGATGTTTCATTTTGCATCAATTTGCAAATCCGTGTGCATGAAGGCTGATATTAAATCGATTTTCCTTTTCATTTAACAATGGAGATGAAAGTATCCTAATGCGTCCATGGGGATCTAAAACTTCTTTTCAAGGCTTGATTCCGGGCCAACCCACTACACTTGAAAATGTCATTATTTATGAACACGAGTTTCCTAATTTTACATCTTCAGTATAGCAAAATTTATTATATTTTATCTTAAAAGCTTCATGTGTTTCGAAGGCGAATTAGTAATAACATAACGTACATGTATGTGCATTAGAGTCGACAAGTTGGCATATCATTCATCTAATTAAAAAACAAACTTGCGCGCCGTATATGTATATGTATATGTATACGTATATGTATATGTGCATAAGTCGCTTAATTATGTATATGGCGCACTGCATGGGACGCTGTGATAAGCCATAATAAAGAGGGTGCTAGATAACATTAATGACGTCCTAATCATTAATTCGACCAAATTGAGTAATCTGGCAATGCCAGTCATTTTTTCGTGAACATAATTTCATTCACTATTTAATGTTTTAAAAATGCATATATTGTCATGGACCTTAATTGCAACTTTATTTTAACCTACAGGTGTACTCGTATAATTCAAAGACACCCATGTACAATTAATTGTAAGTACATGGAAGTACATGGAAAAACACGAGCATATATACCGTAAATACTCTAATAAACCACCTGGGCAATATTATAAAGTAAGGAAAATTGACCCGGGGTTTTTTATATTTTATTCCCTCAAAGTTGGTATCAATAAATTAAAAACGACAAAACAAACATCTACAGTGTATAATAAGGGGAATCCCCTATGCACTGCACGAAGCTATCAGAAAATGTGAGGCGCGAGTACTTAGGGAATTTCCCTAACACCCGGTACATTATAATGCATGTACATGTCCAGATATGTCTAATTTCTTATAAAGCCATACATGTATATAGAATCAGTCATACATTGTATAGGTCCATATGGCCAATATACGACTTTTTCCAGCCTGGTACTTCTTTGTAGATTGACATTTGAATCTCGAAGGTACAGTTTTTCGTGCAATACAATCATAAGAGAGGTAACCATCAATTTAATTAACAAAAGGCATTTAGAACAGCATCCATGCAGAATTACTCCGGGCCGTTTAGACTCCAGATGGCGCCATTGTTTGCAAATTACCATTTACCGGAATTGCACGGTTATAAACTAAAGTCAATTTTACGTTTGCAGCTTCGTATTTAATTAAAAGTTTGGGAACGACATGCCGAAAATCGATTTTTGCCAAAGCACGCATACAAGGGAAAAATACAGGGTGTCGCAAAAAATAAAAGCGAGAAAAATCTCCAGCAAAATCACATGGCTTGAAAACAATGAAGCTTACTCACATTCACCCTTAACGTACAGTATATAGTGATTAACGAGCACTTGCGCTCTCGTTTTCAAAATGGAGGTCGTGACACTGCCTTCATAAATGAAAATGGAATTTTTTTTTCTGACAGTGTTGGGGATATTTATGGGGTGACCGGAGGAAATGGGGCGCATTCTGCTGAGGAGTGTCCTAGTGAGCTCGTTTTGTGAGTCAATCGATATCACGAGCTCATATCCAAATCTAGTTTGGTATATACACCAAACCGTGCTAGTGTGACGGTTGGTGTACATTAAGGTTTTTTGAAACGCAGCACGACTACAAAGTGGTGCATTTTTAACATGTGGCGGCGGTCATGATGGGAAACCATCATTGCGTGTTGTGTGTTGCGGGAAAAAGTTAATTAACGTTGGATGCATCATCGTAAAAAAGGGAGATTCCCCTCGCTCTTCTTGTTTTCTCTCCCCCTTGGTTTTTCTTATTTCTTTCTTCTATACTTCTAAAACTCGTGATTTGTGCAACCCTGCATTTAGCACGGCCCCTTCCTGGCGGTGGGCGTCTCGGCATTCTGGTGTACAGTCATGGGTCCATTGCTCCCCATTTTCTCACCATGGTTCTTCCCGCTCAAAATTTCGGTATCGTGTGGTATTGGTTGGGGCACTCCACCACTTTTGAAGCTGTGGCCCCAGAGTCTTGAAAAGTTCCGCACAAGGAAAACTACGCACAACTAACCTGACCAAACCTAAATTGGCATTAAATGCCAACTATGTGGTTGTGGGGAGTTTTCCCTTTGCGGAACTTTCTTGACATCGATAAATCACTGCAATACATAGTGTCATGTCATCGACAGAATCAATTGCAATACAGGGCGTCCTGTCTTCGATAAATCAATTGCAATGCAGGGTGTTCTGTCATCGATAAATCAATTGCAATACAGGGTGTCCTGTCATCGACAGAATCAATTGCAATGCAGGGTGTCCTGTCATCGACAGAATCAATTGCAATACAGGGTGTCCTGTCTTCGATAAAATCAAATGCAATACAGGGTGTCCTGTCATCGATAGAATCAGCTGCAATACAGGGTGTCCTGTCTTCGATAAAATCAATTGCAATACAAGGTGCCCTGTCATCGACAGAATCAATTGCAACACAGGGTGTCCTGTCATCGATAAAATCAATTGCAATACAAGGTGTCCTGTCATCGATAGAATCAATTGCAATACAAGGTGTCCTGTCATCGATAGAATCAATTACAATACAGGGTGTACTGTCATCGATAGAATCAATTGCAATATAGAGTGTCCTGCCATCGATAGAATCAATTGCAATACAGGGTGTCCAGTCTTCGAGAAAGTATGGAAATGCACCTTGGAAAAGTCGGGAATTATGCTTGAAATCCTTGATTTTTTTCCAGAAAATATACACCCTGCAATACGTCGCATTCCTAGCAAAAAAAACCAATTGTCAACTAGGATAAATCTGTGCAATGTCTGTTAAGTTTAAACTTTTGTCATACTGCAATATTACCCGCGACATCTGCAATGTGTCATGTGCAACTCTTGCAATACGCAACTAACACATTTCACCAGCAACCACATCACATTTCTAAAGCTACAATTAATAATTAAATCCGTATTTAAGCATGCATGCTAAGTAAACATTCATATTGCCATCAAAATCCACAAACGGCTTGACATTGTCTGCTTTTCCTCGTAGAGAAGAGGATGCATGACTACGTGTATAGAAAGAAAACTACATTACGAAATGGTTGACATCATTTATGTTATACTGCATGGTCCATGCATAATGCAGATGGACAAATCCAAATTGCACGTAGATAAAGATTGGTCACTGCAATATACAACATATAGTGTTTTTCTTCAGGGATTATGCTAACTTCCAACCATTGACAATGGGGAGAAAAAGGTTTTGAATATACACGTAAGCTGGGTTGTAAAGCATGAGGGGGGTCCAGGCGAGATTTCGTTGGAAAGTTAACAATTCTGCAATCAGCGCGTTATGCTGGTCGAGGGGTCGGACGCATTTTCAGAAGAATTTTTGAAAGCCTTTGGGGGGGGGGGGAGTGGGGGGGGGGGGCAAGTTTCATAGCGGTATGGCGAATCGCCTTTAGGAAAGAGCCCAGGAAAAACCGCAGGGTACGAACATGAAGAGGAAAAAGGGGAGGAAAATAGTAAGAAGAAAGTGCTATTTGGCATTCCATTCTGCTTGTAAAAATCGCAACCTCCGATGATGCGTGTCCAAGGCAACAACAATTAGGCCTGAGAAAAGGAAGGGGTCGTCCTCCACCTTAGCCTCTCATTTCCACCTATTTCTTCTCCTCCTGGGTCAATCTATCATCATCAATGCTCTTGAGTAATACCATTTTGCTATTTAGATATCCCACAATGATGGAGCAATGATAGAACAATGATGGCTGAAGGTAAACTTATACCACAGACCATTTACAGGAGATGGTCACATTGCATGGCCTGCAGGTGAAGGTAATACAAGTTGTCCTTGTGGAATTTGTGAGAGCTATGTATGGTGGCCACAGGTCAGGGAAAAGCCAGGGGGAAAAAGTAGTCAGGGAAATTTGAGTGGTCAGGGAAATTTTTCCAAGTAAAAGCAAATTACTGGATATGTATCCAACAGAAGGCAACCCATTCAGATAGGACCAGAAAGGTCGTCCTTCACCTTAACCTCTCATTTCCACCTATTTGTTCTCCTCCTTGGTCAATCTATCATCATCATTGCTCTTGAGTAATACCATTTTGCTATTTGATATCCCACAATGATGGAGCAATGATGGTTGAAGGTAAACTTATATACCACAGACCATTTACAGGAGATGGTCACATTGCATGGCCTGCAGGTGAAAGTAATGCAAGTTGTCCTTGTGGAATTTGTGAGAGCTATGTATGGTGGCCACAGGTCAGGGAAAGTCAGGGGAAAAAGTGGTCATGGAATTCATGAAAATGTCAGGGGAATTTGTGAGTGATCAGGGAATTTTTCCAAAATAAAAGCACAAATTAACGGATATGTGTCCAATAGAGTGCAACCCATTCAGATAGGACCGCCCCTTATTTTCGTATTACAGTGTACAGTGTGTACTTGTTTTGGTCTGTAAGAAATTCTCTGTAAATTAACCCCTTTCCCAAAATGGCCAGAGGTTTTCTACATAGGGTGGATATTTTTCTCGTCCACTAACTGGCAATTACGATTTATATAACAACTTTGAAGATAAGACAATACCGAGTTGTTTTTTGCCGCTGGGGAGCTATAGTCAGTCGTTTTCACGGTCGTCAGTTTTTATCAGAAGTTCAAAAAAAAAAAAGTATGAAAATTACATAAAATTCAATGCAATTGCTAAAACAAAGCAGGCCTCCGGAAAATGAGGTTAATGCATATATGGTTGTGTCTATTGGCAGTGTCAGGATAAAGGGAGCATGGGAGAGGTGATAGTATTTTACGCCATAATGGACCCTTAATTGCACCTACCTACAACTATAACCAAGTTCAGGGAACCACTCGCAACTCACACGAGATAATCGCTAATTATAGTATGTGTGGCACGCAGTTTTATGCACGTTGAATTACGCCAATTAGGCCTGTGAAAATGGTGCTCGGTGGGCAACGAATTCACCCCTTATGCGGGTTAATTTATAGGTTTAACAAATGTGGCAGAATGCTACAACAGGCCTTTTAATTGTCTAATTTCGGGTCGTCATACTGTGCTGTACATACTCGACATGTCACTATATTATTTCTACAAATGTATGTACATGTAAATGCAGATTGCAAACATCGTCACCTATATAGGCCTATGATATGCTCTAGTTTTAAGTTTAAGTGTACCTATAACTAGAGCATAAGTACAAATACACTGCCATTTATTTAAGAAAAATGCCATGCCAAAGGCTCATAAAATGCACCATGCTTGGGGTAATGAACAAGAATAAAGCTAAATAAAATCCATGTATTGGACTGCCAAGAATTCCTTATCCATAATGTATGCCTTTTTGTATATACATGTATGTTACTGATGCACGACATGAAATGTTAGCAACTGAATATCAATTAATTGCAGCTTTCACTTTCTTGTAATGTCATTCACTAATAATCTGACGTTTTTATCTTTGCTGACAGATTTGGAGAAAAATGGATGACGATGGCAAATAGTAATGAATCGGAAGTAGCTGTCGTCTAGTGGGAGTATGAGTGGGGGCGGCCATGGCATTTGGTTCCCAGTTGCTGTCTCGGGGAGATGCCTGCCAGCCAACGGACCTGATCCAGAACCAGAGCGCGTCCACTCACCTCAACCGTCCATCCCCTTGTCCACTACTTTGTCCTAGGCTGTCTGGGAGCACACCCCTCTCTTCCTCAGGTAGATTCTCTTTTCAAATCCATTTTATAACAAGATTGAACAATATTGATGTCATGTTTTGGTTGTTTAGTTCCAGTTTTCGAAATTGGACAGTTTGGGTCTAGAGGTAGTTTTCTATTTTGTCTTTGAAAAAGTAACATTACTGGTAGCATATGGATGTGCGCATGCGCTCCATGTGAACAAAATGCGTGACATCGTCAATGCAAAACAGACATTATTACAGTAGGCCCTGCATATTTAAAATAAGCCTCTTGAGACCAGGAAAAAATATAATTTTAGACAGGTTCATCTGTAAAAATGCTACAGTGTATATACAGCTACAAAATAGGGAATTTCCCCCTGTTGAATCCTTCATGAGTCACTAGCTATTGGTCGACACTATTTATGCAGTTGCAAAATAGGGATTTACCCCGTTTTTTTCAATTCTTATAAATGTGTACATGTTTATGATTCGGTAGTTATTGGGTATTACAATCAAAGTTTAATTTCCCTGCATCTTCCTGCCATTTTTGTTTCCATGTTTGATATTTTTTTGCATCTCCATTGTTGATATTCCCATAAATAATCTAAAATAATCCTGTGTAAAATAATATCCTCTCTGAAATTATAATATGTACCGGTCCCCACTTCACTTGGGATCCATGTATAAAATAATAAATCTCCATAAAGTTATATTTAATAATTTTTATTTCAACAATGTGTATGCATGTGCATTATAAATATAATGTAGTTATAGCCCATCATCCTGTGACAAGAAGTGCTCAGAATTACTAATCCCAAGGCCTCTCTGCTGCAGTTTGGCCCATTTGAGGCCATAAACATCATAAATGCTAAGGCATACACTTATTTATATTCATTGAAAATACCCACTACCCACATTTTCCATTTCAAATTAAATATCTCATACTTCATATAAAGTAGTTATTTTGTCGAACGTTTTCAAGGTTTACTTTCACTATCGGTCATACTATAAAAATCGCATTTGCTTCAGCCTTCATTAGATGAACTCAACTTAGACGAACCCACAAAATCCCAAGGCTAAATAACATACATAAACCACAGCTTCTCCGCACTGCAAAGTGCTGTAGTAGGTGGTAGGTCACCCTGGTAAAGCGGCAATGAATGGGCTTACCCTTGACCACAGCTCGTGGTAAATATGCAAAGGTGAATTTACGAATTTCTGTATGCAAGCCATTTCTTGCAACACCCAATATAGTCATTCTTGATTTAATAAAAACATAAGAATTAGGACAACCGTCTATGACATGTGGGAAAAAAGTTTAAGGGATATACCCTAACATTTTTCAGAAACTTTCGCCATCTCCAATATAATTGGCATGATGTTAGCGTCAAAAAAGACTGGTGGCAACTCTAACCATACATATAAATTATTCATTTTCCCTATATGCTGCATTTTTACATATGCCCATTGGATTACTGACGTATAGTGCAGTAAGCCTGTATACATTGAAGTAACTGAATAATATATATGATGGCAAGATTGAAACAAAGTCATTATCATACAGATGTCTTGTTTCACAAGTACTAAAAAAATAACAAAAATGGAAGCGTAGTCCAACATTTTTCTGACAATATAGTCGCTAATTTAATTTTGTATTTTTCTGAGTTGGCCATGTGCTGTTGAAAATGATAAATTGCAACTCCATCTGGTGGCGTCATTGTTAGAAAGCATCATTTGTTTTGGTAGCAACAATTCTTTCTATTCTAGACACATTTTTTTATTGAGCACAACCACAGAGACGACATTTGTTTGATTTTTGACACTGTCTCCAAAGTAACAGGTGTATTGCGGTGATGTTATCCCCATGTGAAGTCACAAGAAGTTGTATATATACTTGATGCTGAATGGTGGCTCCCCAACAAGCCTTTTTATTGATGGACCTTTAACGTTTTGTCTCGTTTAACAAACTGTCCTTCACAACAGATAGCACAGAGCTAAATTGCTGTCTTCTCTCGTTAATCTCGAGTTAATTTTCTAACGTTTTTCCAAATGTTACGCTGTGAGCATCAAAAGCTTTTAGGTCAGAGTATAAAAAGTGCCTTTGCAAGGGCCTTGGGAATTGCTTCAATTGGCCAACCATCATTGAAAATTGCAAGTGGAGCACATTGTACGGATGTACAAGCTCTTGTGGAGCTTAAATTAGATTCTTCATTGATCTGCAGCTGATAAATTATAGATGAATTAAAAACAGACTGCGTGCACTCCATCTCATGCTTCGTTACATGTCATTTGAAGTATTTTCAGAGCATAAACACTATACATGTAGGCCTACATGTCCTACAAATCTGGAAAACCTGGAATTGTCAGGGAAATTGGTAAAAGTACGTGGAGAAGTAAGGTGAATGGGCAAGGTCCGCGTTACGTGTAACGCCCCCTTGTGGTAGTAAGTTGCAATTTTCCTAGGCAATAGAAACACGATTTTAACACAGAACCACATTAGAAATAAACCTTTAAATACTAATACATGTACATATGTATCTAGCTATCTAATCATGATACCAAAATGGATCTTTGGGAAGTTTAAGATAATTTTAAAATTGTAACTTTTTGAAATATTAATGAAAAAACCATTTTCATTGCTTGATACTGCTACCTCCTCTCCCCTATAAGTTTTCAATTTTTATTTGCCACTACGTGGCGATACCTACTCGCGCATGCGCTGTTTTGTAATGCGGACCTTGTCTATTCAATTTGCTTTCATATAGACAGTAGGCCTACAAGTTATCACAAAAGTCGAGTCATAAAGGTGTTAAATTCAGCCACGCAACCAATCATCTATGAAAATGGGGGAATTCCCTTTAAAACTCATTTTAATATCCATTATAAATTGTGTTCTGACACCACTTCTTTCAGAAACAAGACAAGAAATTGGTATGCATACATATATATATATATATATATTGTCATACCTGTATTTTTTAATTACCAATCGTAAGGACAGTAAGTGAAAATTGTCTTAAAAATTGGAAAATTCAGGAAAATTGATAATTTCATTGCTCTGAGAACCCTGT
>JAQGCC010001812.1:0-21285 GCA_034698905.1 Xestoiulus laeticollis | reverse complement strand
AATTTTAATTACACAAGTCGCTGACTTGGTTGAGAGCTTTCCCCATAGGAAACGGGGTGTTTAGTTTCCCCTTAAGTATAATAAATTGTGAGGCGATAGCAATTAATATATTTTATATTCCTAATTTCTATTCATTATAAATAAAATTGTATTTGATTCATCAATGTTTTAATGGTGATTTATAAATTTAATAAAGGATACACAATTTGAATATATTCTGAAGAAACATTTAATTTGGTTTTCAATATTATTGATTAAATTAATTTATTTTTCTGTTTTTGCTGTCGCTATATATAGATATATAATAAAAATGTGGCGTTTATAGTTAATAATAATGGCTATTTATATATAATAGCAGTTATTTGTTGGGGAAATGTATAGATGCTTTTCATTATTATAATATTATTTCATTATATAAAAACGCAAGTGATCGATTCAAGCACTATAACTGTATAAATATGCTGTATTTTTTAAATTCATGATCCCAATTAGATGTATACCCTAACTTATATTTCAAAAATCTGATCTTATATCATGGAGATATTTTTGGAACATTAAATAATTTCCATGAATACATGATGCCGATTTTTAACAGCACATGCATACTGCGCATTGTTGTAAAATTTTAACCAAAACTGAAAAAATGTAGACCGTTTTAACATAATTTTACGTCAACTTCAATTTCTTACAAATATTTAATTTTTGTATACAAAAATGGTGTTCAATTGGAAAACTTAAAACACTGATAACAATTGCATTGTAATTTTCATATTAAATGTGGCTTATTCATATTTCTACATTGTATATATAGTTTGAACATTGTGTGAATATATTCAGACAAGTGTTAGAAATTATTATTAACTTTATATATAGTTTTTCTTAACTTCACTGTACAACAACATGGAATTAACATGTTTTCGAGGTGTAAATTTAAATAAAATGTTTGAAACGTGTCTGCAACAGTTTTATGTAACTTTTTACATATTTCTTTAACCCTTTAACTATACGTTTTTGTTTTCACCAAATATGATGTAAGTTTTCAACTTTTTTTAATTCCATTTTTTTATATGGTAACGCCCTTTTGGCATAATCAAAACTTAATTTCCATTAATCTAATCCGCATTTGTGTAAAATTGAAATGCTAGACCATGATTGGAGGCACCTTATCCCTTTAATTAAAAATAGGCGTTTTTGACTGTACAAAGTCAAAGACATCTAGACCATCTCTGTCGTTTAAAATAATTTCAACTGGACAACTCAAGACATGTCAAGATTTGTAAATACGTTTTGAATGCCAAATAGATGGTAAACTGGTTTGTGTAAATGTCTCCACACTAAAAAAACAGCATTTTTCGTTCCCAGTGGCCTTCTGGGCGAATTAGTATCGAGTTCAGCGTTTATACGCTAGGAGGCAGCTCGATACAAGGCAATTTTTGACTAGACTGTTTTTTTTTCTCTTTTGCATTTGTGCCATGTTAGTTATGTTTTATACATTGCAATCAAAAATGTGATTAGGTCGAGCATAAATTCATGGAGGATTCCAGACAAACTTCAACATTATCACAATAAGCGCTTAGTTTATGGGTTTCATCAGACCCTTATTAAAGTGGGACCTTTATTAGGCCTACCATTGCTACTGAATTAGCTCCCTGCTTCTATACTAACTTTTATAAGCTCTATATTAGGGCTTTTAATATCGACAAATGTCGCCTGACTATTTGCTGTAAAAAAAAATAAATAACTTTAATTTTGTAAGAAAAAAGTCATGTTTGCAAGAAACTGCATAAAGTAAGTCTAATGCTAATGGAAATAAGCTTTCTTGTGACATTGCGGATGGTTATAGGGTAGTTTGGTGTAAAAAAAATTCCTTAGTCTCTATACTAATTTCATTTTTCTATTACTATGTTAAGTAATGAAAATACGGAATTATTAAATTGACTTCGTGCAGGATTAATATATTTTAATAGCAATATTCTGTGTGATTTTAACTTGCCAAATTGACAAAAGTACCATTTTTTAAATAATTCTCCCCCAATCTGAATTATAACAAAAACTGAGTAAGATATATTCAAAAACTATTAAGCTGTACATTTTGTTATGAAATGTATTAAATATTTAGATAACAAATAGCATTAGGATCTATTTTGTGCAATGCATAATTAAATCTAGTAACTGCATGTCTTAAGGGAAATTTAAGGGCCTGTTTTACCATGTTGCATTTCCTTATTCGGGTATGGAAAGTTACAATATTTTAACGTATTTTCTTAAATTAATCTTAAGATATACTGTATATATTCACAACTATGGTAGTTCACAATCACAGGTATTTAAAGATGTGTAAATTTATCTGTAATGTTACTTAGACTTGTATCTTCCCATCCCAGGAATTGTATACATTTCATTGAAATATTTTGACTTATTCTGATCATAGAAATATTTGTTTTTAAGTCTAGAAATTTAAATTTAGTTCTTTGTGTGCATAAACGCCTACATTAGCCATGTTTAAAATTATGTTTTCAAATATGTCAGATTTTATGGTCTTAAATAAGACTGGTGACCTGAAATATTTACATGAAATTATAAAACATTTCAAACACATTGTTATTAAAACCAGTGCATGTAAAATTATACCTGTATGTAGATTTCAGCTTATGATGGTGGTAAATTTATATCCATGTTTACACTACATATTTATGCATTATTTTAACACCTTCTTTAATTTTGGGTTCAAACTATACGTTACATATAAGATTGCCTATTTCACGATGGTTACATATTTTTAATTACAAATTTCACATTCGTGCTTTTTCAATGTTATTCTGAAATTTATTTCAAAATTAACCTAGAAAATTGTAATCAAAATTACATAGTCTATTGGAAATAAACGTCATCCCAAATTTTGAAAATTTCTGAGATTTTTTAGCTTGACATCTTAAAGACAAAGGCATGCATGCTTTCTTAGTAAATTTTCGATTAAATTGACGATCTATGAAATGGGAAATTTAAGTAATTTCCAAATGTTTTGTGCAATTTATGTTGCCTAATTGCAAAATGTTGAGTAACAGGCTATACATTATACAGTTATATACAGATTGAAATATATTTGTTTTTATTTAAGTCAACACATTTCATATTTCAATAAAATTTCATTCTATAAAAATTGTTTCATCTTTTCAATAATTTCTAATTCTGTTATTATAAAATACCAATGACACTTGATAATATAGTAATAACATTTTCCATGAAACTATCAATTATGAATTTGTTTTTAAGATTGTGTTTTTTGCACAAGATTTTCTCACACTTTTAATTAAAGTTGTCGATATATTAGAAGGAATTGTTTATTATTGACAGTTTAATCAACTGTATACTGCCATCTCATTTTTAATTTTTACTTTATTAATTTATTCTAAAAGCATCTTAAATGCATGCATGCATGCAGCGTCATAACATACCACGTACATTAAATGTTATTTGTTATGGACAAAACTATGATTGGCTTGTTTTTCTTAGTTTCTAGTTATGATAATATGCATTTAATAAATCATCTGTATACAGAAAGTTGTGTTTATGCTCATGCGGAAATGGGGCATGACAAAAGATTCCTGATATAAATACCTACACATTATTGACTTATTAGCACGTGACTAACCCCTTTTATAACAACAATATTGGCATGGCTAACCGGAACTAAAGAATATCGTGGGTTTCTTGCTACATTAAGCTTAATTTCGTAAATTTGTAATCTATAAAGCCAAACACCGCAATGTAAATTACATGTTATGTCACCAAGATAAATAACTAGTCTCGTTCATTTAGGGCAATGATCCTATTTAATATACAATCTTTATGCATGGTATATTGTAAGGTGTATTTTAAGTAAATGCAATAGCCTTACCTTTCAGAATAATGATTCCTTGTGTGCATATAGAAATGTGTATACATTTGAAGCTTTTATATATGTTGCCAAAATACAACCACGAATATTTTGTGAAATATTTTTCGTACTATCTAGAGCTACATTTAAAATAATGCAATGTAGTTTGAAATAGTTATATTTCTAAATATCCAGTACATGTATACAAAATGCAGTGTAGTAAGTTTTTGCGAAATGTTATGTATACTCATTCTTATATCTCGAATTATGAAACTGCATTGTACTTTATCAATTTATTATGTATTTGAAAAATATCAGAGTTAGACATGCATGCATGACATATAAGGGATTCGCCATACATAAGTATTTTTCAAAAATCATGCAAGATTTTGAAAATATCGTCGGCATCAGTTAAAATATTTTTAATTTAATTTTTCTTGTGGGTTGACATTTAATTGATTTATCCAATTCAGCTAAAATTCAAAAGTTCGGTATAACTTATACATGGGTATTACATTATAGACTGGACATGATCTATTTTCTAGATATAAATCCACTACGAAATGCGAAACAAGTTGAAATGTTGCAAATTATTTTGGCGCCACTTTGAACCCCAATTCAAGAGATGAAAAGCAAATTTGATATAGTAAGGGGATAATATAACAAGGATTTCACTAACAAGGTTTTGTCGGTAAGTAGTTTAGGTTTTCATTTACTCTTTAACAAACAACGTATAAAATTTCGTGAAAAACAAGCTCGAAGTCTGGTCATGAAACCTTTAATGCAATCCGATGTGTCTGTCCTTTTGCCAAATTGTATCAAATAGAAACCAGTGTAAAAAATGTCAATTTTTTAATGCAATATGAACGTTACCGATGGGATAAGGTATCTTGTTTTGTTAATTTGACTAGACAAGATCTCGGTATATATACTTTAGGCCTATTCAAGTAAAAAAACATGATATCATGTTTCTATCCATTGTTATGCCGAGCCCTTCAGAGTCAGCATGCCCACCAATTTGTAATTTATATTTTATTATATATTTTTTTGGAAAATTGAGTCTCGTATATGCTTACCGTTATTTGCATAGACGCATGAAGCATAGACGTTTGAAGGGGCTTTTAGTACGCGCATGCCCAAACCGAACTTGGCTCACTCAAGGATACGAATTTGTCATATTGCTTTTTTTGAATTAGATTTCCACCAATCGCAGTGTGTTGTCTGTTTTATAGTTTTTTCCTCCGTAATATCCGGTTACTTTCCATATAGTCCAAGTTGCCCACCTTGATTTCGGACCATCCGAAAGGTAGAAATTGTGGGAGGCAGGTCTTCAGTTGAAACATTCAAATTTTGACATAGCACATCTTCGCACAAATCACTTTGTCCCAATTGCGGTGTATTTTTTTTTTTGTTTTCTTCCCTGTCAATTGTTGAATTAGTAGTTTGTCTGCATAAATCCTAACTAGGTCTCTTGTCTGGCCACTTGTTTAGAGGCCAACTAGGCCCGGCCAATGGCATTATTTATGCATCGAAGACTAACTAAACCTTTGGTTACAATAAAACGGGTTGTCAAATGTCCACCGAAATCTGCCTTGACCTAAAGCCCGTGTAAGCATGCGCGAAAGACTCCATTAACTTAGTGTTTTAAGGACGCTGTAAACAATATCCGGTTCGGTAATAAATACGTAGTTGTCAATTCCCTGTGCATTTTTCGAGGGATTTAACTATATATGATTTAACAATAATGCCAGTTTATTTCGATTTTAAATTTCTTTTTCACTATTTATATTAGTGCATTTAAGGGGAAATAAAAATTGTGACAAAATAACGAAGAATTTTCAGGGTAGAATAATAACATGTTTATCTATGAAATTGAACTTTATGGGTTTTCTAGCATTTTGATGCAATAATCATTCGCCTGTATTTCTAAAGGGATTTTCCCTAAACATTTTTTGGGAGAAAATTAAATAATGTTTGGTAGGTATATTTAAAGTAAAAGGATGTCATTGAAAAATGCAGTGTTATAACATTTCTTAAGACCTTCATTGTGATTTGTGCTTTAAGACCTTAATGGCGTTGACAATTAAGGTTAAAACCTGTGGTGAAAATATACTGTTCGTGACATGTAAAAATAATGAATGAAATAACGGAATGCACTGAATGTATACATTATATGTCGAATATAGGCCTACAGTTCATGTATTTTGTACATGTATTGCATTAATTTGCATGTTTAAAATGCATGGTTGTGTCAGTAGACTAGCATTTTTTTAGAAAAAATGTATATATGGACGACAAATTGTTTCCAGCTATATATCATGCATGTCCGAATATACAATGTAGCAATTTTAGCTTCTTTTTTTAAAACTAATTAAGCAAAATGTTTGTGCTTGAGTAATTTTATAAGTTCTGACCAACAAGATTGCATTTTTGACCCTCATTGTCATGCACAGACATTTAAAATTGTGAACTATTGTTTTTACTTGACCATATACATAAGATTATGTATCCAAATACTTGTAAAATTAAATGGAAAGACCGCTTGTGCAGGGTATTAAACCTAATGACTGATAAGTATTATCATTTACTTTAATATACTAAGTGCAAAGTTTTAATTTACTGCATAACATTTTTTATTTTTTTCATCCTAAAGTGGTTATACAAAAAATTGAAACATCAGTTGATGCACTATGACTTTTTTCCGAATAATTGCATCCAGTTTGAGATCCAGTTTAATTCTTTGATAATCATTATACTTTTTCTAAGAAATTTTAAGATTAATTGTCAGTTAGAAATGCCACAGATGCATGCAACGTTTATTAACACTAGATTTTTTTATTTCAGCAGTTAGAGGACTTTCTATAGAATTGTATTCATACAGGTTATAAATAAACAATTCATGCATGCAGTGGAACATTCGAATATCTAATTTTTTGGAAAATATTTTTTTTTTTTGATATTTTTAATCAAAGTATTATTTATATCGAATTGTTCAACATGCATGCACTAAACGAAATCTCGTGATACAAAAACAGTTAAAATAATCCTGGAAGATCAGAATCACGATTGTTATACTTTCACTGCAAATCACAATATCTAAAATTAAAGATGACCACAAAATGCATCAATTTCGCCAATTTTTTATCTTAAACTAAGTTGCTTTTTTAATATGTTTGCAATAAAGAAGCGAAAGATGTATTTTGATACAAGTTAATTTGTGAAGATGAATATTTTGTTTTATTTTTTTGAAAATTTATAAGTTGTTTTCATTTGCATTGCAGTGTATGCATTAATGCTTGACAATACAATAAAGTTCATTGCATAAGAGATATTAGGGACAATTGAAGGGTCCTTGTGCTTGAGTGCTATCTTATTCTAAGCTGTTGATGTGTACTTGGATTATTACAGTGTGTTATTTTATATAATGTAGGAAACCTTCCCTGCAGGTTTTCCATATATATATATATATAACGGAAGTGATTTCGGAATTCCTGTCTTGTTTTTCCTAAGAAAAATTGTGAAATAAATGCTAAAGTCACTTAAACTATCATTTCTACGAAATATTCAATGGCCGCATTTCTCATTGGTTGTAAAATCCGTTAACGTCACTTCCCCCCCACCCTCATAGCACAAAGCAATGTAATATTGAGGACAAGAGACGGCTACTTCCGGCGATCACGTATGGTGTCCTGTCCTCAAGAGATTCATCGCCTTATTTTGTCAAATATCAAACGGAAAATAAGGTGATGAATGTTCTGCGCCTGCGCGTAGGGCTGTTTCCGGCCAGAATATAGCGTCCCCGTTTTAAGGTAAGCAAAGCAACTCCCATATATCCTAGAAATGAGCATTGGTGTATAGACATCTTTTTTAAACGAATGGACGAAAGGTTAATTAAACCCTTTATTCCTACCCCTTATTCCCTCCCCTGTAATTTCAAGCACATCTAATTAACACGCGATGCATAGCCTTGTTATAGAGGTCTATATTCATAAGACTTGTTCACTTATGTGAAAATATATTTTTTTGTGTTTTTTTTTTAATTTTAACAAAAATTCGCACTGTTTTCATGATTTAATAGAAGATTATTTTTATAATAGTTAATTAACATTTTAATTAGAATCCCATATAGGAATATAATCAATATTTAAAGATCTAGACCGGAATATATCATGATTAAATTTTGTTAATTTTGAGACGATAAGCTCATCATGACACGAATTATGTGATTAATATACCTAATGTTATTAAATTCTTTGCAAAAATGTTCTTTAACCATTAATTTAAAATATTGGCACGATATGCCAACATCATGCATTAATTATTTACTTCTTGTGTATAGGCCTACATGCATTTGGGTACTTGGAGATACACGTAGATCTACGTTTTATTCAATTTCATCTATATACATATAGGGCCTATATTGCAATTCTGAAATTATAGCCTGTCAGCTTAATTTTTGCGTTTTCAAACAGTATTATATAGGGCCTACCAAATTAATATTTTGGTTAAATATTGGAAAATGTTTCCCAAGTATATATAGTACCCATTGCGAAAATCATTTTTAGCAAAAATGACATCCTATATTGCAAGACAACAAATATTTTTAAAAAATATTGGAGAATATTTGGAAGAATTTATTCTAATCCAAATTTAATAGACAATTACCCTAAATCTAGTATTTTTTGGAGTCTGCAAGAATTAATAAGTAATCTATAATGTATAACACAAGAATAATTGTTTTAAACACCACTTACCTTATAGCAGAAAGTCTTTATTTTTACATTTCTTGAGATATTTTAAGCGGAATTCTGCCCTCTTTTTCGTATATGTATAATTTTTACTTTTAAAGATTAACCCCATTATTATTTTAAACTGAAATTTTGATTGTTAGCTCTATCCGTTTTATACTCTTTTAACCTTATAACTTTTAACGTGTATAGTTCTTCATAGCTGTTTCACAACTGTAATCACCTTTAATTCAACAGCCATTTTATTGTTATACGAAAATAATAGTCTTTTACCTGTATACAAGCCAACTTTAAGCCTAATATTTATCAAGAAACAGTACTTTGATATTGATGCAGTTGGCAAATCCTTTCAATTTGTTACACCTGCTGTTATAATCGCCTTTTCTTGGATTTAAGTGTTATTTGGCGAAGATATAAAATGGCGGAATGTCTGCTTTTATTGCGAATGTTGACTATAGGGAATATACCACCGGCTAACACTTCTTGAAAAATCATTGCAAAGGCTCGGGATTTAATGGAAAACTCTGTTTGCAATACCACCCAAAGTCATGCCCATGTGGTGTATATAAGGAGTTTGAACATAATCTTAACATGCATGTTAAGCAATCAAGATTTTTAATTAGAAATTTCACGAGTGACTATAGCTCACCAACTTAGCTCATTTTGAAATCGACTTAAGGAACCTAACCTTGTAATATAAATCCTAACCATATATGTAATGGTTGCATAAATCTGGATTCAATCTGTCATTCTGAATGTGATCCATGATAAAGGTATCAAAAATTATTAAAAGTTATTTGAGTCGTTAGTTTTGTGTTGGATGAAATGATACTGATTTGGCAAATATTACATCGATGGATATAAATTTTAAAACCTGTTTTAAAATATAGTTATCGTATATTTGTTAAATTAAAAATCAGCAATGCACACCCTTTCATAAATTATTTTAAGACATTTTGAAAACTTTATATACATGTATACTTCCTTGTCATATTTTAACACTATATATAATTTCTACATTATGTATAAGAATACATAATTGATTTGCTCAAATAGACGCAATTTATTTTTGTTAAAATATTTTAATAAATAAGAAAAATATTACATTCACGACATTGAACTTCAAAAAGTTATTTTATATAAAATTCACTTTGTATAGTTTTATGTGGATATAGCCTGAAAAAAATAAAAATATAATTAGTGAACAAGTGTGTTGAATATGATTGTAATATATACATTACAAAACTATGGAATTGTTCTATACTAAATTATACTTACTAGCTTTTGTATTTGTTTCTGGAACATATTCATGTTAGGTACCCATGCACTTGCGAAATTTTGCTGAAATAAATTAATGCTGTCATTAAAATTCAGAATTATTTTCCCTGAATTTTATTTTAATAATAATAAAATCTGCAGTCAGTGCATGCTAAACGTTTAATTTTTTTTAAAGTAAACAGGAAAATGCCTGGAAAGGAATGAAGTATGGACCTCTTGTAGACTTCTTAAAATAACTTTCTCAGTATATTTTTTGGCAAGCTCTCCCTAAATACAGACGGAATTCTGTTTGTCTTATATAATTGGGCAATGTAGACCCTGCACATCGTTTTCTACAAGTATTTTTACATGCAAAATGTGTTGAGTTAAAAACTTTAAAACGTTCTATAAAAACAAGCCCACTGCATTATCTATATGCTTACTTGTGCATACAGTATATTTATATATAAACTTGAAATGTTTGTGTTTATAAATTCAGTACAATTTAAATTTTGGCATGCGGTTGTGTTTATATTTTATATCACCGCTCACCACACGTGATAAACAAAATTCGTAAAAAAATAAATCTTAAAGGATGCAGATGGTACAATGCTGTAGTAACAAAGAATAAATAATACATAATTAATGATTGTTAATTAAAATTGTAATTATGAAAGTTCAAACAGTGAAACTTTTTAGCATTGTTCATAATAAAAATTATAGAATGTGAGAACAAACATTTAAGGAGCAATTAAGAAGAAGAAGAATATAAAATCATATTTAATATCCAAGTTTCACGAATATTATTATAGCATAACTAGCTGAACTATAGCTGATAAAAAAACTCCAGCACTGTTTTTAAAAATTGTAAGAAATTTTGTAAAAAAATTCTATTCACTATATACTTGATAAAATTTACTGTATTATACTGATCCTAATGAGGTTTATTGAATGCCATCGAGGTACACAGAGAACCCTTATGTATAGCATATATACAATTGTATACGATATACATGTACATATGGGTTTTATTTATTGAAATTTTCTAGAGGATCTATGGAGCACTTTATAGGGATTTGTATTATGCCCAATATATGAGTATATTTTTAAATGTTAAATTTCATAGGTGTCAGTAAATATTGTTTATTGAAAAATGCTTATTAAAAATATTTTCCTTATAGGAAAACCAGTGTACAATTTGGGAGATTATAATTTAAGCCTCTTCATAACTTATCCTAAAACTGGGGCATTTCTAATTGAGCTTAGCTTAAAAGATATAAGCAATTTATATTAATTATTATTTTAATATTAAGATCAATTAACATTATTGTTATTTTTGTAAAAAACCCTTATGCTATATTGTGGTACAGCTTGTATGAGGCATTTGTAAAAATAGTGTTTAATCTAAAATGTGATAAGTGCATAATTGAATACACTGTTAAATTACATATATGCTAGAAACGTTAAAATAAAAATAAATTAATAATTAACACCTTATTGACATACTGAGTAAGTGATAATACCAATATTCAAAATGTGAGTTATCAGGTATAAGCTTATGTCAACATTATTGAATGATGAAAAAGGATTAGAAACGTGTGAAATACATTGATTTGGGACTATATATTGCAATGAATATGCATCATGTATATTGTATATATACACACACGTCACGTGAAGCCCTGTATTTTTCCATTGGTTTCCTATAACGTAAAAATCTCCATTTAGGGTGTTGCTATGGATAAACACATGGATTATGCGCAGGAATTTAATGTTGTTTTATCAAGTCATATTTCCGCATGTGTTTATGAATACGGAAATAGTAGAGAAGTTTACGTATATATAGCTTGATAACTACATTTTGTAGGATTTTATGCATGTGCCCTTATAATGATTTCACGGAATAAAGCCCACGTGACCAAGCAGACCAAATAGATATATAGATGCTATAGGTAGATAGTACATAAACGAATTATATGTTTGGCTCCCAAAGGACCAATTTGTGAAACGGATTTGTTTATTTGGTACTTGTGTTTATAGCCCTTCAAGGGTTATTATACCGGTTGAATATTGACCGGTGATGTTAAAGCTGCTTTCTGAAAATTAATATATTAAAAATAGAATACCGTCTTATAATTGCATAAAATCCAAATTTATATTATACGAACGTTTGTGTGCTACCTTACCGTTATGTAATTAAATTTCACTTGGCATACGTTGTTAAATTCAATACGCGTTTACAATACACATAGGAAAACTTGTTTTAATATGAAATCTGAAGTTTTATTTATAAAAATAACTGAACTTTTGAATGCATTTTTAGCATGCACTATTTTAAGGGCAATACCTATATATGATTGATTTATTCAAATCTTTGGTAAATTTTTATGGTACATTATAATTGGTATATTTGGACATTATAAATATACATGATATGGTTATTTCGTTCGATTTACAAGCAGGCTATAGTATATATAAATTAAAAAATTTCAATTTAATTAAGTTAAAAAATTTGGTTTGCTTTAATCACTTTTTATTATGGTATAATATTCGCTTTGTATTGACGTTGTATACAGTGCATGCTAAAGTTTCATTTTTTTGGAGAAAAGTCTATAGCTATTATAGCATCCAATAAATTATATATAATGAAGCTTAAGATTTTTAAAAAATATGCTATAGAGATAGAATCTTGTTAATTTATAGAGCAAATTCAAAACCATGCAGTTTTTTCGAACCAATTTGCATGTAATTTTTGCGAAATATGCAAATTTTTTGAAGATGAGTATATAGAGGCGAAGATACAGCCATAAAATCTCTGTATAATCATTTACTTAAAAGATTAAATGGATTTCTGATACTTGGGAAAGCCAATTTGGTTCTTAAGCCAAAATCGATGAAACTTAAGGTGGAAATTGTGCTCTATAAACTGGCCTTTAATGAGGTATTTTTAAAACCTAAACAAGTTATGCATCTGCGAATAGGACCTATACACAATTAGGCTAATTGCGTTGGTTTATGTATACATATATATGCTCTCTGTATGCGTGCAAGGTCCTTGTTGTAATATGACATTATACATGTATATATAAGCCTATCGAATGCATGACTATTTATTTCATATTTAAAAAAGAAAACTAATATTGTTATTTTTGAAATTATATCAGGTCTATAAATGTTGAGTCAAAAATTATCATGAATTGGCAATTTAAACAATAATAAGGATAACATTCTTGAAGGCCCATTATCTCATCCTGTTTTTCTGGTTAGGGCTTATAAGCATAATATCATGCTTCCTGATGCGGTATCATTATCCGGAATTTGGGGAAAATTCATATGTATATACATGTATATTATATATAGCATTAAATTATTTTCTTATATTTTGTGCCTTTTTCCAGATAAGTTTGATAATAAAAGGGTTAAATATGTGTAAATTTATTTATAAACTTATAACAGCAGGTTAAAGGGGTTTATGTATACTGCATTGCACACTATACATGTATATAATTTTTGAAATAAGTGGCTGGTCCTACATCCTGTGGTCCCATAATTCGGAATACATTGTTTTTTCATAACTAAGCATATATATCAGTCGATGCATGAACCGTGGGGTCTTAAACATGTAAAAAAATGCATGCGTTTTATACTTACAGTTTAATTTTATTCCGAGTAGATGGCGCTCTGTGCAAACTGTGGCTAGTTTTAATGCAAATTTATGAAGGAGTGCGACTGCAGTGGGCGAACTTGGTTATCATAGTCGAAATTGTACATCGAAAACAATTGACATTGTAGGCTTATTATCAGACATTTTTTTAAACCCTATCAGTATTAACCTTGTCGTTGAAAGACAAAAGTTTGAAAAACTTTTTTTAACATGGAGACCTGCGTGTTGAAGGCCACATCGAACCCTTTCTTTTGATCAATGTTTATTGCCTATTTCGATCTAATGTGACCCAAGGAAGGGTTAATAGGGTGGGGGTGGAGGGGGATGGGGAGGGGGGTCCACCAAAATGGCGGAGGTCGATCCAAAACGCCCTCCTATAGGCTGTCCTGTCTTCTCCCCTTCGAACCATTGACATTCGTTAGCCAGTGTCCGAGCCGAAGCTCATTGGTCAGTTGAATAAAATGGCGTTTTCTGCAATCAGGTTGTAGGGTCATTCGAGTCAAACATTGGGCACTTTTACTGGTTTTCATTGCTTTTTTACTGGTTTTTACAACCTGTTTTTTTGTTAAGGTTTAAAAACGATGTGCTCTTGGAAAATTCTAGGCATTCGTAAGTGTGCAGAGGTCTTTGGGGGACCTATGCGGACTAAAAATCCAATCTTTAACTTTTATAAGAATAACCTTTTTTTTCTGAGAAAGTTTTTTATATGCATTTACTTAAAGCGAAATATTGCCTATATAAAAACAGGAAGTGGGACGCTAGAGAAATCTGAGAGATAAATATATGCGGCACTTGAGCTGGAAACATTTTCAAAAAAAGAAGCTAAAAAAAAATAATAGGAATTTTCAGACTCCTGGACAACCAAAAAAAAATATACTTTAATTTCCTTAAATAACATCAGCAGACGGTGAGCTGGAAATAAAAGCAATCTCTGGGAAGGAAACTTAATGCGATGAAAATGCATTAAGACCTTTCTGAGAAAATTGGAAAAAATATTCTATCCTTTGCACAGAGTCTTGCAACTATATATTTGTGCACAGTATAGAGATTCTGCAATATTGTCATGAAGCTGTTTCATTCCGGAAGATGGCCATTTTTGTCACTATAAAGAAAAAAAATAACGTAATGTAATAATACAGATCGAGCACATTGTGATGGAAAAGCAAAGGGCTAGGAACTTATAACATATATCCAAATTAACGTTTGGTAACGTATTTGATTTCACTGAAAATGGCACTTTAGACGTGCAAAATTTAAAGTTCCCTATACCGACCTTATCATTATTTAGGTTAACTTTAATTAAAGTATAGGACCGAAAAATGGCATTGTCACTAATCTCAACCAATGTATTTTGAGTAAATAGACCACTGCAGTGTGACGTCACCAGACGTTTGATGCAATATGGTTGATGGAGGTGGCGCCATCTGTAATTTACATCAGGGTTATTATTGGTGACGTTGATAGGAATCGATAGGAAATCTTATTGGTATAATGCAAATATACATTTCTTGCAAAGGAATTTTGACTGTATACAGTCATCAGCAAAAGCATTAATACATTTGAGAAATTTGATATACATTCAATTCAACTCAGACGTATAAAAAAGCTAAAACTTATAAAATAAAATGTCCAAGTATATATGCTTTTATGCTAAAAAAATAATATTAAACTCTGCATGTTAAAGCATGCCAGTGAAATTAGAAAAATGCATTTTCTTGGCACGAAAACACCTTAAAAGACACCTTAAAAGACAGTGAATTATAATACACCTACATGTACAATGATATACCAAGTAGGTCTAAAGTAACTTTTGGTATACGCAATATTGAATAGGGTTTTTTCAAAGTGAAAACATCGTTTTCCACTCTTCGTCTTCTATATAATGTACACAAAACAAAACGTGAAATGAATTCTGTAATACACTTGCAACAATGATTTTTTGTACGTGTGAAGAACCTTAAAGAAGTATATATACGTTGTGAAGAACCTTAAAGAAGAGTAAAATATGTTTCGTCACTGTTTAATACCAAATATATCATATGTCCACGTTATAAACAATCGTATATCATTTTTAAAAGTTTAACTCTTCTTTGGGTATTTTGAATAAAAAGTTTTAGTTAAAAATTAGTTCCGTTTCAGTTGCGGTTTTCGGTCAACGGATGGCTCCACGATCTAGATACCTTAAAAAGGGGTTTCTGCCCTTAAAATGGTTGTTTAACCACGTTGAACAATTTTGTACAAATTGATAAAAAAATTCAATTTTATATTGAGCTTATTTTGCAGAAAATTTTGTTCCAAAATCAATTCCATTTCAGTTGCCTTACTTGATCACCGGATGGCGCCACGATCTAGATACCTTAAAAAGTGGTTTCTGCCCTAACAGTGACTGTATGATCACGCTGAACAATTTGTGCAATTTAATACAAATAATTCAATTTTATATTGATCTTTTTTTTTTTGCAGAAAATTTTGTTAAAAAATCAGTTCCATTTCAGTTGCCATTCTTGATCACCGGATGGCGCCACGGTCTAGATGCCTTAAAAAAGGGGTTTCTGCCCTAACAATAGTTGAAAAATGTTGTATACAGTGAAGGAACGAAGTATTTCGATTGCACTTCTCTTAAAACGGTCGAAAACTGAACGGATGGCAGGCATTTTGCTCGTTTTATCTGTTTTTGTGTCTCACGCTCCGTGGCGGCCATTTCGATCGATCTGTCCCCCAGCAAAGGTATATACATAAGCCGGACTAGCAGTTTTTTTTTTTTTTTTTTTTTAAAGGAGGCATTCATTTACGGTTTGTCAAACCCAACGGAGCATTTGAGTGTCTCTTCTGAAGAGAACAATTTCCATTCGGTGGCCATTGATTGCGAGCATCTCTATCTCTTCTCTCTTTTGCTGCGAATGTCCAAATCGTCCATTAGCCAACCAGCACATCCGAATTCGTCTTTTTACGTTCGTGCATAAAATAAAATAAAAGCGGCGGAAATTTTAATACCCAACTTTGGCGCAGAATATAAATTTTGGGCTGTTGCAAAGGATTAGACCATCCTGGGAATTTTGAGCACGTACACCTCGTTTGTACATAGCTTGCACTCCCGTTAATTAAGCCATATTGCATGGTCCGTCCATATATACGAAAATGTATACATTTTATGCGAAATTATCAAAGTTTTTGAAAAGTATAATGTACATGTTGAATCAACGGAATTCGGGGTTCTTCAGTTACGTATATATTAATTGGATATATGGTACTCGTTTCCTTTATCAAATTATATTTGTTGGCCAGGTTTAATTAATTTCGTTTGATTAAATTCCAATTTGCCAGATGGGAGACTAAAGTGTAGTGCATACATGCTCAGCTTTATAGGCACAGTCTTGTCTAGACATCGAGTGCGCATGAGCAGTGCATATACAGGGTGGTTTTTATGGGATGCAAAATCCAAGTTTTAATTTTAACATGGTATTTTAATTTTTTTGGATATAAAATTTGAAAGTGTAATAAAAATACGTGCATATAAACTGTTCCTTGTTCAGCGATTTTCAATGCACCCTATAATGATATTTTTAAAAAAAAAGATTAGGTTTGTCATTTTTTTTAATATTGCACTTGCCAAAATATTTTTTTAAAAACTGACAAACTATAAATTTAAATAAAAAAGCATATGCTCGGTGCATTAAAACTTGCTGATCAAGGGCAAATTTGTGAATGCATGTTATTACACTGTCGAATTTTATGTCAGATATATGGGGCTTAGTGCTGAGTTTTGCAACCCCTTAATTACTATAAAAATACGCTGATCCGGACACATAGGTTAATTGACTTTTACATTTAATAACATCATCCATGGGACGGAAATAAGACTGTATATAAAAACAATGAAATTGCTTGTACTGTATATAAATTACATGTTATCCACCTGTTTATTGCATGATGCTTTTTGAAACCTTGCAAATTACTTGTTTTTGTGTTAAAATGCACATTTTCACTTTTCTTAAAATGTACATGTATACACATTCATATTGCATGAAAAACATCCTCAAAGTTTCTGAATTTTTATTTGGTCTCCAGAAGTGAAACCTTTGACCTTGTCATTTCTGGAACGTATATACAATTTTATGTCAATATTTCAATTAGCATTTTTAAACCGCATAAGTGCAGCAATAAATATAATAATTAAAATGTTGCTGCATTTCCTGGTCATGGTGATTGATTCAAAATTTCTCAAAAAGATATATACATGTAGATGAATTCCTCCCAATTTGGACCTTCTATACAGTAAATCTACAAGGGCAAAGGTCGATCTTGCAAATACATATATACATGTAGGTTGACTGCATGGGTGCAGACACGTGGTTAAGGATAATTGCATTTGTATCATGGTGCAGACTGAAATTAATGTGCCAAATGTGATAATTTATTTGTAATTAACGCAAGCGCGTTTTTCGTATTCTTAAGTATATTTAATTACGTTTCTTATAGTGTTGCACAGAACGTGGTCGTGTAATTTAATCGGTGTTTAAGACTGGCTGCATTCGGTTCTTTTCATTGTTATCGTCGATTAAAACCGGTTGTAATCATCAGTTGCACTATACCTCTATATAAGATGAAATTCGCCATTAAACATTTTATTGCACTTTCAAATGGCTTTTCCCGATGTGAAATGAAGTTAATTTTTCATTTCAGACAAAAAAATCTGTTTTATCCGTGTTTTAGCACGAATTCACGATAGCACGATAATTAAACGAATAAATCTAGATTAAATAGTGAAATTTCTAACATACATGTATACATGGATAAAGTTTTAAAGAACTTGATGCAATTAAGTGAAATTCTCCATGTTCGAAAATGACGATGAGGATAAATTAGGATTAACTTGAGTTGTATTTTTTGTTTCTAACATACAGTAAAACCTGGCAAAGTGACCACCTCTGTATAGTGACCACCTGTATGCAGTGACCTAATTTGGCCATTTTTTGAGTGGGTACCTTTAGAGGGTTTTATTCTATAAGTAATTGTTTGACATATACAGTATATATACATGTATACGGATAAATTTATTTGAACTTCAGTGTCTTGTGTCCCTAAATATATGTTGAAAACTTGGAATTGTCAGGGAAATTAAACAAACCTGGAATAGTCAGGGAAAAGTAAATTATTCTGAAATGGTCGGGTGTTTTCGCATTGCCAGTCATTAGTTATCTCAAAAGTCAAGATATGGCACACTGCAGTCTGCCCAACATCTTTAAAAATACAATGGGGATTTCCCTTCTTATCAAATTTTCAACATAATTTTCAGTAAATAAATACCAACAGGTATTCCACACGTTTTAACCAACACATCTTTGTTGTCATTATTTAATGGCACGACTACCTTAATTGCCTCCTAATTAAAAACTTAATATAAGTTATGAGTTTTTGATTTAAATATGACGAGGGGAAAACCCATTTTAATAGTAGTTTGTGTGCATATACATATATATAAAGATGAAATCAAAATGCTCATTTGCACAACATTATAAATCGCATTCTAAAATAGCTTACTTGAGTAGGAAGGCAAGAAATTGGCTCAAGGTATGTTGTCATATTTTTATGTTCAGTCGTCAGGATGGTCAGGAAAATTTTTTTTAAAACTGGAAAGTCAGGGAAGTTTAAAATGTCATGACCTTGTTTCATCATTTCTTTTATACAATTTCGGTCCCTTATATGTACATTTATATATTTAATCTACTTTCATTTCCTTTCGGCATATAAAATACTGACCACACGACATCACTTTGCTTTTCACCCAAAAAATGCCATCATCCAATTTTGTGTGGGCTGCTAAAAATCGAACCTATCACGTACCTCTCCGAATCTATTTAACCATTTTCCTCCCTAACTAAAAAAAATACCAGTTTGGTTAGAGATTTATACGTGATTTGAATCCTAAAGATATTTTTTTATTCATTCATATACTTTAAAACAAAAACCAAACTTTAAAAAAAAATTTTTTTTGTGGTAAACTTGTCTTTTGCAGTGGACATGTCACCACATTTCCATATTTTTTTCAGAATTTCCGGTTGTCCCAGTTGGAAATTCCAAAATCGATTAATTTTCGTGTTTCAGTGTATCTCCTAGCAGCAAATTTTGCATTTTCTTAACAAACGCTCGTTTCCTATAGCGCTGTGGCAAAACGCGAGTCAAAAAGGCGCTTACCCCTTTAAGCACCATTCAAGTTTGATTGGTGGCTCCCCCTGGCGTCAAATGCTTGTTTTCAACTTGCCAGTCGTTTCAAGTCTGTGTGATGTGCCATATCGATCTGGGTTGGATCCCTAAACTATGTTACCCCCATCTCATCCCTTTTAGCCCCTCAACGTCCACATTTCAAAGGCCTAGCACGTAGGGGTCAAGTTGGGAGTGACCCAACTTGTGTTCCTACGCACATAGTGTGCTCCTATAAACCCTGTTTTACTGCCAGATGGTCTAACCTGCAGTGCATTCGGACCCAAGCTCTTAATGAAACGTAAAAAAAGGCTGCAACATTTGGTGGAAATATTTCTCGACTCATTACATTTATGTCCGCAATTTTTGGTTATTTTTACGCCCCTGGTGGCCGATTTGCGAATTAAGTTACTCTCCTGTTCTTAATTGTGGTTTCACACCTGTGCTCTTGTTATCCGAAATTCGTTACCGTTTTTCTCCATGTGAAAGATGCGATATTAAATAGTCATAAAATGCTCGGGGGTTCCTTGTATATCTATGATTTATTCGCTGCAGTGGCGAATTGCACGTTGCGTTTTGATAACTGCTTTGATTTATATTTACTGGATTTAACCCTTTTCCTGTTTTGCATGCACTGGCCAACGGATCGTATAACTGGGATTAATAGCCGAATTGTGCACCGTGCAACTCGGGCCCCCCTCAATGGTCAGATAAGGTTTAATGCATGCGTCGTGAAATTGCGATTAAAAACAGCAATTTTGATAAACGCCATGCTATTTGCCTATGGGCATGCATTACCAATGGATATATGTATAATTGAGATGCCATATACATTTTTCGCATTTGGACTGCAAATATTGGGGCTTCTTGCCAAATGACCAGTGTCCATTGTTTGATTCGTTGATTATGAAAACAAATCTCGTGTATTTTTAATACATTTCTGCGTTTGATAGCCATTTTTCGCCTATCTAAATTATCCCGAAGTGCCATGCAGTAGGTTTTAATGTGGTAATAATTTTTATTTAGAGACCATAAACTGGCCAACACGTATTTATTATTTATTCTTGCTTGTAAGGGGAAATGTTTTGCATTTTTTTGAACGCATGATTTTCAATTTAAGATCTCTGTTGAGGTTTGATATGCTTCTGCTGTTTTTCTTAGTGCTGAAGAACTTAATAAATATGCTACTTAATTAATTGTTTAACACTTAACTTAAAATTGTGATACTCATTTGTTTAATGACACTTATCAATGCCTAGAACACGAAAGTCCCAGGTGGGCAACCATGTCACAATTTGCCACATGCGCGGTGCTATCATGAAAGTGATGTGGTGAATTTGAGATCACCATGCTCTATACATATTTTGACACCTTTGGAAAGTATAAGAAACGTTAATACAGCATGTAAATTTATGCATGTTTTTAAATATTTTATAAAATTATTGGTAATTTGGTATTATATATATATATATATATATATATATATATATAATAACGTTTGCAAGAACATTTATTGCAATGATATAAATTTATAATTC
>JAQGCC010001811.1:0-21296 GCA_034698905.1 Xestoiulus laeticollis | reverse complement strand
ATTTCCTGTTACCCATGCGCAGGAATGAGCGTCGGGCGACGTGCGTCGGAAAACGCGCTATTGTGGCTGGGGCATTACAGGTTTTTTCAAGCCACAACTTTGGTAAAGTTGTATATTTCATAGAAAAGCATCAAGCATTCGATATTTTCAAGTAGGCTTATTTCACCATCTTTATCTTTCTCGTAAATTGGTACGAGGACCACTAACGAACTCTACTTTGTTTTTGACACAATGTCTTTCTTCGTCTTCCGCTAACTCGTGACCAATTTTAAGTGCTACTAAATCGTTGACCAAAATAATACTTTAGATCTGAGTCCAAAAGAGGTGTCTAAACGTGAAAAAAAGCAGCGAAGATACCATTCCGTTTGAGTAAAACAGTAATTTGGCTGTCAGTGTGAGATGAGAGAAGTGTTGTTGGAGTGCGACTATAAAACGTCAATGGAAGGGCTTTTATTTAGTAAAAACCTTTCTGAAAAAAAAATGTTGCTTTTAGGTGCAACATGTAGGGTTTTAGTAAAAGGCTAAAGTTAGATTATGGAAGATTTAAGCTGGCCAATCCTTAACACTTTCCAGTGCACTTGACTTCTTTTTGGATTTTTTGATTTGATTTCAATCTTCAATTTTGGTTGCGTAGGTTCATACGGCTTTTTACCTATCGGGGAAGTTGCTTATACTTCCCTCAACCACTTCTCCTATTATTTTCTTCCTCGACAGTTTATGGAGGCTTCTATCATCTATTAGATGTATGCACATCATGGACTTTCTCACGATCAATGAAAATTCCATTTGCAACACAAAGAAAGTCCTATAAACACACATATGGCAAATGGGATGTTGGAATTTGCGCAGTTAAGTCGAAATGTTGGCAAATTATGATGACTGCTCTCACTGTGACTATTGTGACTGGAATTTTATTTTCCTCGAACTTTGACATTACTCGACTTATCGGCTTATATACTTAAAACCCGTCTTAAATATTATTGTTGTTTTTAAAAGGTAATAGTGATAACATTATCAAATTAAGATGTCCTCGAAATACAGTGTAGAGTCTGTCTAAATAATTCCAATAAAATAATATTTTTTCTAAAGTAATAGAATCTGCCTGCCCAGACTTGGGACCCATGTACATGTATATACATGTATAATAAACCTCTAAGTGGTTTTATAATAATTTTTATTGGCCCCAATAATGTTGAAGGTAATATCAACAATGGAACTGCAAAAAATATCAAATATGGAATCAATAATGTCAAACATGGAAACAAAATTGGCAAGGAAATTCAGGGCAATTAAACTTTGCTTGTGATACCCAATAACTATATACTGACTCATTTATACATGTACACATGTACATGTATAAGGATTGAAAAAACAGGGGAATTTCCTATTTTGGTGCTATATATATATATATATATATATATATATATGCATTGTTGACCAATAGCCAGTGACTCGATCATGGAGGATTCAAAAAGGGGAAATGCCCTATTTTGCAGTTGTACACTGATGCATGCATGCATATGAGCCTGTATGATATAATAACTTGTCTAAATTAATATTTCTCACTGGACCGAAGATTATTATTTTAAACAGGTTCTATTTGCAGTAAGTGGTTACTGCTTAAAATCAGTTACAATTGTTACGTAATACATTAAATAATGCTAAATTGGAATTGTAAATGCTTAACTTGGCTAGCTAAAATAATATCTCCAAAACTGAATTGTTAATACTGTATATTTGTCATGCATTTGTTGCTCTATACAGTCTACATATACGTAATCCATTCGAGTGGGATTTACATTGATATTTACCATGGATATGTCTTCAAATAACTCGAAAAGGAGAATTCAACTGTGAATTGAGTCAAATATAGTTTATACGTATCCCTACTTTGCCTAGACATATAAAAGCACTATAAAGCGATATTCGCGAAAAATTGCTGCAAGGTATAAAGATCAAGCTACATCTCAGGTATCAAAAGATTGCATTTAAAATCGATCAGAGATGTACCATAGTGCCATGAACATTTGCCATTGGCATCTCTACAGAGAAAAGCAGGATTGGCAAAAAACAACAAGTTTTATAAAGGAAGAACACGAATATATAGTAAATCTGTTATGGTTTAAATTTAAACACAAGCTAACATTTTACAAAACAATAACTTATGCCCTATGTTCTTTCTGTCACGCAAGAGCTTATATTTTTATTGGATTTCTTAGAGAAATTCGTATTACATGTACTTTAATAAATAACGGAATTGCATGGAGCATTTTCAAACTTTCGTAGTAATACTGATTCTACTAGGCCTAATCCACTAATCCACAAATTCCAGTAATATACTAATTACCTGAAGTCCAGAAGGAAATTTCATCACTTTTTATAAATTAAACAGTATTCTTCGAAACGAGTGAACTGTTAATCTTACTTTCTAAGTAAATGTTAATTGAATGGTAGCTAAAAGTTTATTAATTACAAACTTAACTAGTGGATCGATAACTGTATATCCTTCCAAAGTATCATCTACCCACCAAAAAACTATCCGGTCTTTAGTAATGGACTAACTAGATTCAACTGCTTCTGAGAACGGCTTTTACAAAGTTATACATGTATACTCGAATCTTATTCGAAGCTAGCAGACCATGAAAATCATTCGCTCAGCTCATGCAATTAATTAACTTAACATGGTTCAGCCGCCATTTCATATCCATTTTAGGAAACTTCTTTTTTATAGAACTAAATTATTTCATTAATACGTGTAGGGTCAGTTCTGGTTGTTAGTGTGGTTCTAATGCATATTATACATAGGAACTAATGAAGTAAGTTTGCAGGCCTTAGATAAAATTTTAATAATGAGAGACAAAAACACTTTTTCCGACAAAAATATGATACGTACAATTAAAATGTCGATTTATGGATTTCAAGATGGTTGGCAGAATGTTTACGCCTTGAGGTTATCGAGTGATTAAAATAAATATGATCTACTTTCTTAATGTTGATTTCAATTTACCATAGGCTACATGCATGGTTTTTACTATACCAAACACTAAATATGAAGCAAATTTGATTTTGACAAAGGTACCATCATCAAAAGTGTAATCTAAGAAATTCATTAATAAATAATTTAGAAGAAATTTTAAAGTCCTTCAATAGTTATCTTTATGGCTTAATTGCCAGTTATTTTTTAATTATGTGATAATAAGTCTGTTGCAAATTGTACATCAATTCAATGGATTTCTAATAATTTAAGGCTTTTAAGCTCTTAGTACATACATAAACATACAAAACAAATATAGGGAGTTTAAAAAAATATAGAGAAATTGGATAAATCTTGATATCATTTTGTTTATATTCATTAAAGGAAAAATTGTCATCAACGCAATTAACTTCCAAAAAACATGATTTTTTAAAATAGCGGTTAAGGGCCATAAACTTCAACAAATATCTGATAACCACCTTAAATTTCAAAGAGAACCAAAATATTAAAATCAATATTTTGAGAATTTTAATCACTTTAAAGAGAAGTCATAGAATAAATTAGGGTCACATAATGAAGATCCCAAAGTGATCATCATAGGGTTAATTAAATTTAATAATTTACACAATGGCGTACGTGTCAAGTCACATTTTTCTAGTTTGGTTCAACCTGCAACTTGTAGTTATTTCAGGACAGTAATAAATAAAACAAGAATATTTGTCCAACCCTCATAAAAAAGTAAGCCGACTGTTTAAGCCATTTGACCATTGTTGGAAAAAAAATGCTTCAAAGACAAATTGATCTGTTCCCTAACCATGCTTAATGCAATTAATCACAACAAATAAGCCAGAGTTAGAGCAAATCCTGTCCTATTCTGATAAACAGATGCAATTTATTTAGCGAGGAATTCTCAGGAAGAATTGCATGGACCTATGTATGACTTCAGCGTAATTGCCATCGTGATTAAAGATCAATGATTGCAAATTGAATCTGAAATTCCGATTAGGGCATACAATACAATACAATATATTCGCCAATCACGTAATGGTGCATTATTAATTCGCAATAACATGCAAGTATGCATGCATATGCATCCCAGAAATCAATAGGAGTACTAAGAGAATGGTGCACAAACCTATTTAAAATGGCATATCCAATGCAGATGAATGTGATTAAACAATGGTCATAAAACAATCCTTGCAAATGACTCATGCCACAAACGACCAAAATGCCCGAATTAATAAAACTTGGGTGTTATCTAGGTCGTATTTTCATTTATTTTTCACGTTGTTTTTTATGTCTTGCACCTCATTAACGATGCGATAATTAAGTCAATTTCTTCCCCGCAATTAAGGACAAAAAGTGCAAGATAAATTACTATATAATAGGGGATACCAAAATTGCAGCAAATAGGCCTGCAAGATGTCACAAACACAAATTAAGACTCCATCTATATAAATAAAATGTGCTTTGCATGTTATAATTGAAATTATCCTAATTAAATATTCAAACTAAGCAATTGAGGCGCATACATGTACATGTATATCAGATGGTCGCGGATTAGCACAAAATAAAAATTTCATATACATGTATTTCGTCTTTATAAGTTTTATGGCAGTATGCAGGATTCCCACAGAAATAAAGTTGTCAACTTCCCTGATTTTTTTCAGTTATTAAAGTAATTTTGCTTGATCATCATGACAACTGAAAATTCAAAAATATGTCTATGTCATAATCCGTTATTTCATTTTGGTATCACACAAACTATTATTAAAACGTTGTATTTATTGTCTGAATTTATACTCATATTAGCATATTTGTGCGAATAGTAGTGACATTAAATAGTTGTATGAGTAGACAAAGATATAATTGTACTTAAATTTTTGTAAAAAGCATACACAAACGTCGATATTTATTTACGTAAAATAATGTTAAAATAAGCTAAAATGGGAATTTCCCATTTACAATTGTACATAGTTTATGGATGACTGATTATATGCCATCCCTTAATTAACCTTTGTGATGAATATACATTATAATACAGTAGAACCTGTCTAAAATAATACTCTTGCAAGTACCAGGGGACAAAAATATTTTATACAGGTTCAACAGTAAACATGGTACAGTGTATAAAGCTGCAAAATAGGGAATTTCCCCTTTCATGAGTTACTAGCTAATGGTCGACACTATTTACACAGCTGCAAAAATGGGAATTTCCCTGTTTTTTTCAATTTTAATACACGTGTACATGTATAGATGAGTCAGATGGCGCAGATGAAAAGTTAAAAGATAGTACATTTCTAAAAGCATTAATTCGACACATCTGGATGGGATTATTAAGGTATGGGGTGTCAAATAACCTTTTGATAAATCGGATCTCTATGGGATATAAAGTTGAGGTGGGAAATAAATGTTTAACATAAAACGCATGAATTTCTGAGATGTATTCACTAGCATATAGTGGCAATTATGTCAACCATTTTTCATGCAGGTATGGTGCCACTCAACGTAAAACAGTGCTATCGTATATTTATCGGTTACATGGAGTTAATAGCCAATGAAATCAACGGGGAAGCTGCATCTACGACCGTCGTTTGAGTGCAAATATAATAAATAAGCTAAAACGAAACCAGGCTAAATAGCTCCAAATACGAGCAACCTTCGAATTTCGTGCGAAAAACGCATTAAAAATGTTTCCCCGTTAAAAATGGCGTGTTCACAGAATAAGGAGAATATACCTACATCATTTAGGCAAATTTAGATACAAAATAAAATCAATAGTGCCAGAACTACGTGTAAACGCAATGAAAGTGGAAGCTGGAGATAAAACCTGATTTGCGCATATTTTCCAAACGAAAATAGTTAAAATACAGTATGGCTTTAAATGAAATGAGATTCACTTTGAAACTGGATTAGCAGTTAATTACGCTGATTGCTTGTTTTTGTTTCTTCCTTTGCTTAGCTTCGTTTCGATTGCATTAATTTGCACTCATGGTAAAAGGACATTCAATTTGCTTAATGAAAAAATATGGTCATTCTGAAATTAACTAGATATATTTCCATCAATGGTGTACCATTTGATTCCAATTCAATTTTATGAAAATGTATTTCTTATTTTACTTTGTATTTTAAATGAGACCTCAATTTTAAACACACAATTAATAAAAAATATTTTGTGAATTATTATTAGATAATCCGATCAATAAAAAGTACATATAAACAATGATTACAAATTTGATTTAGTAAAATCTCTAGCAATAAATATCCTATCAAAGAAGGAGTTGAAAACCGCCAATGACAAACATCACTATCATATATTTCAAATGAGGATCATAAAATTAATTCTGTCGCAATATATGTAGGGGTTCTTGAACTCTATTTTAGTAATCGCCATTTAATATGTTAAATATAACTTCCAAAATGATCAAACTTCGAAATATGTATACTGGCCATTATTCCACCATCATAATTTTACTTCATTTATAGTTTGTGAAAAATGGCCTCATGAACAGATTGTGCACGTATATTCAAGAAATATATACTTCTTTTAAAACTTATACTGTTGAATCTTTCTAAAACAATACTCTTGGGAACAGAAAAAAATATTGTTTTAGACAGGTTATTATTTCAGACAGATTCATCTATATTCAGCTGCAAAATAGTAGTGATAAATAAAGTTTAATTGCCCTACATCACCCTGCCATTTTTGTTTCCATGTTTGACACTATTGATTCCATGGGTGACATTTTTTGCAGTTATATTGTTGATATTCCCTTAAAAAATCAATGGGACCAATATAAATTATTAGATATCACTTTATGGTTGTTTATAATTTTACACATGGGTCACAAGTCGGGACTGGCACATTTTAATATTTTAGAGAGGATTTTATTTTACACAGGATTATTTTAGACTGGTTCTACTGCATGCATAAATACATTTATTTGTCGATTCGTTATTAAAACTAGTAAATGATTTAAAAAAATGTTGCCCTAGTCACCTTTATTTCTAGTATGCAAAAATATGTTTCATTTTAATTATAAAATCAGACAAGGTCACTTATTTCATATACAGAATTCGAAAATGGATACCATGACCATGACTATATGCTTGCTCAAGTGCATTTACCATGACATTTTTTGTTTGTTTGAATAAGATAAGATTTTATTAACATCGCTTTTGATTCATTTTTCAAACCTATACTGTATGCATAAAACGCATGTACATGTATACAATGAACGTCGAGACAACGTCGTTTAATTATTAATTTACCAGCATAATAACTCATTTGTAATCAGCAATAAGCAGCGAATAGATAGCGCCCAATAATCCTTCGAATAATTAATTCGAGCCATTCAGCTTAACAATGGCTCCATTTAAATCAAAATGGTGATTAGTTTCATCATCCTATATCCTTCTATTAGAAGTAAACGAGCAAACTGCTACAGTCTCCTTTTTTTCCCAATTGTTATTCCGGCGTTACACCTTGATGAGCAAGTGGCTTTTATTGTCAGCACGCCTTTATCTGCATTATATTAGGGAAGATGGTTGGAAGAAAATGTCCTTTCCTTAGACCCAGAAAAAGGTATAAAAGATAAATGTGTGCCGAGCAGTAAAATAGCTAAACAAGCAAATGGAAGAACGGTTCATCAGTGTCTGGCTGCCTCTGGATTATATCTAATAACCATTGCGACGAGCCTTTGCCACAGTCATTATGTACAGTGTCCGTATATGCGTGTGAAACTGCCAACACGCTGCCAATAGGAAATGCTTCGTAATTATGATATAGTCAACGTAATCAATGTGTAAGGGGTGAGTGCAAGAAGCTTCGACTGGCAGTCGTTTTATCTCAAACAGCCATTTCTAGCACATACACACACGGTGGCTTATCGTCCTATTGCAATATGCTGATTTCCTATAGCGTAGAAATTAGATAAGATAAAATGTCGGTGGCAAATCTAAACGGAAAAAGGCACAAATTGATACTTTTTTTCAGCATTTTTGCTGAAATCCTGTGCGATAGCACCAAAACGAAATGCTGCGAAAAGAGAAATGCGAACCAGAAGCTAGCTTTAGTTTGTAATCATTCAAAAAATAATTATTATCTTATAGGCATACACGATAAAAGTTGAACGATGGGTTTGCTAATTGAATGAGAAATGCGTGTGTGGTCAGCTATAGACCACAGGTAGATTTGCTATTTGCATAAGCATCAACCTAACGTACGAAAATAATAAGAAAAATTGCTGAATTTTCTGAGGGCGTGCAGTTAAAATCCAAATGAAAATAACGCAATTAAAAGTAATTATTAAAATAAGGAAATAGTTTACTATCCATGTCAAAATCAAAGTATCCTTGGCAACGTATGCCAGGTGCTCATTTTTGGAATAACTTTTAGTATAGGCCTACTTTATAGTATTCAGACAAGCAGAATAAATTACTATAAAAAGTACTCCGTTGATTTTGACATATGTATATATATATATATATATATCCTGATATTTGCATTACTTTTCAAAAACAATAAAACTATATTTATACTAGGGATGAAACTTGCTTGTATTAATTTGCTACATTGAAGAACTTAAGTTGGCAAAATTTAATGCATAAAAATAGTTTCCCACAGACACCTGAAATATTGTCAGGGAAATGTGATTTTGAAATGCATCTAAAAAAATAGTGAATTCCTCTTTAAACTCATTTTTATATCATTTTACATATATAAGATACACAAAACTGACACCTGTTTTTAGACTTTTATTCTGTTTCATACAGTTTTATTCCGAACATTGTAATTATGTTGTGAAACTATACTATAAAGGTAGATTTATTTCTAAGTTATACAACGTTATAAATAAGTTACTATCACGGTTATACATGTACAGAATTTCTTAGCAAGTCAATTCAATGATTAAAAGCTTTCAATCATCATCATGTACAGTATGCACATGGTGTGCCTGATAAAAAATAAACAATTTCAAATTTCTTTAGCCACATGAAAGCAACTTTAGAGAAACATGTATATCAAATATTTTCTGCAATATTTTCACTATAAGACCCTATCATGGAATAATGTATATGCTCTTTTTGTTTGTTATAGTTCTCTTATCCCTAAGAAAAACTTTGTGCAGCTCCACATAAAAAAAAACCAAAATGGGTAGAAAATGCAGGTTATGTTATATACATGTACATGTATATGCGCAAAAATTCATTAACGATTCAACTTTTTATACTTCCATATAAATCATTATCTTATAAAAGGAAGATAAAACTTAGGTAGAGCCAGCATTTTTACCATAAAACCGGTCGTTTTAGAAGGTACGTGCGTTGCTGTGGCTGACTTTTTATAGACTGCAGTCATAAAACGCAGTGATATTTCTGATTGGCTCAAAAGACCTCAGCTGGCCTCTTTATGCCCCAAAAGTTCATAATCTTACATGCAACGGGACTTACCTAATTGCGAAATTAAATGAGGTAGGTAAGGACGAAGTCCACAGTTCATAAATAAAAGGTGCCTCAAAGACGCTTTTGAATGCATTACGTAACAAACTATGATACATGTGTAAGGTTCTTAGTGGGGATTTTTACATTAAGACGTTAGTAGATAACAAGTTTACCTATTATGGCTATAATGTATTTTTTATTCAAAGCACTCACAATTTCATGTAATTTGTGTACTGCTATCGTACAATTATTATACATTAATTAGAAGACTATTTTTATGAAAATACATTACGCATATACGGCTCGTGCTTCAAGAACAAATAAAATTGTCTTTCAAAATAGGCTATATACATGTATAATAGACAAAGAGTTTTCCACTTGCGTGTTAATTATCAACAGAGTGTGTAGCCCAAGAATAGGTAAATTGCTATATGTAACCAAATCAGTTGGGTTATTTGAGGTTTATAAATACATGTATATGAAAGTTCAATATTATTATAAGTTGTCTATTTGATCCCATACAAATTAACCCACAATCATCCTTCATTTAAAGGGGGGCAACTTCGAAAATACAAAAGTATAGGCCTACGAGCATAAATTTACTCAATTACGAGTTGATTATAAATGACACAAACCTCACATTTACACAATTCTGTGCATATTTTAACCAAAACCTGTGTAGGTAACTGTGACCCAACTTTCAGAAACTGTAATCCAACATTTGATTACACATACATGTATATTCAACCCAATGTATGTCCATAGCACTCTGCATTGGGTTAGATTTGAGTTAAATTTTTACCCGTCGTTTTTGTGAGTATTTTGATCAGAAAAATGAATTTGAAAAAGCATTACAGTATAAACAATCAAAACCACATTTCTCTGCCCATACATTGGTATAGCACGTGTAAATGTATATTTAAACAGAGTAACCAGGCATGCTTTCGGAAAATAATCACCAATGTCAAGACAAGAAACATTCACACAAATGTATTTCAACAGAGTATTTCAATTCCTACGTGAGTCGTGCTAATAAATACTAGTCTGCCAATAAAAAAATAGGGCGACAGAGATGCAGAATTGAGTTCTTCCTTATTTCCTGGCGTACAAGTTTAATGCCTTCAGTTTACCAAAAAGGTTGCGAATTCAATCTGAGTTACATCTGTAAGCATTTCCATCTACATTTCCCATCTTCATGCAGATGATAATAATAAAACGTAGCGAGAAGATTAAACTGCACAAGCGCGTTACACGTTTGCCAGTGCCCTTGTCTATCTATTTATTTATATATCCCCACCCATTTGTTTGGCATTGTCGTTTGAAATAAGATTGAAAAGAGCAGCTTGTCTTCCGTGCGGTTTAACCTCAACGCACTTTTCTCCTCCCCAAAGCACGCTTCAGTGAAGATTAGAGAGAAACTGCTTAAATGCATTGCGAGGTTTTCAACGTTAGACATGGCCACCAGAAGACTCAAAATTCAGGCTTTCCAAAGAACCATCTATTTACCAAGTTCAAACCAACGATATGGCGAGAAATATGACAGAAAAGGTGCGCGAATATGCCATGGGTGGAACAAAGGGCTACACGCACTTATTCATAGCCATTCATAAAAATGAAAAAGAATTTTAAAAAAACGACCAAATAAAATAATACGAATAGAAAGTCATTAATCTTCACTTTGTACGAGTGTGACCAATATCATAGTGCTATTATCCCTTGTGAAAAATCTAATTGCATGAGACCCCATTGCTATCCCAATTAAATATAAATCTAGTTGAGGACGTTCTTATTGAGTCCGGTACCCAACACACAATGTTTGCACAAAAACAAGAAACATGAAAAATGTTGCAAACAAAACGGTCAGCAGCATTTGTTTTTTCGCGATATATTCAGCATTTCGCAATAAATATTTTTGTTGCAAGAAGGTCGAGTGGTCGAATGGTTGTGCGCTTGCATTTCCATCCCAGGGTGTGGGGTTTGATCCCCGCGGTCGAGGTAGGTGAGAAATATACGAAAGGGCGAAATTCTTAAAGTGGCGGCTCTTTGGAATGAGAGTTTAAACCAAGGTTCCGTGTAGATCTCGACCCTTGCTCTCTGCACACTAAAGACCCCTCGAGAGGGGATGGAAAACCCCCCTCGTAGGCAAAATTTCCAGGGAGGTGGAGGCTTTTTCCCTGGCGTTGGTATTTAACCCTCATGTGCAGAAATAGGCCAACGTAAAAAATCGACAAACAAACAAACAAGTCTGTCTACATGAAAAAGGAAAATGTTTCCAGAAAACGCTGCTTCTGGCAAAGTATGTCTGCCATTTTAGCAGACGAATATTAGTCCATAATATTGGGCTCAACAGGCAAGCAAAATATACTTTTACACGTGCACAACGTATCACTACTGTAACCTTGGTAGTAGCGCCATGCTCGGAACTCAAATTATACAAGTTTGTTCCAAAAAAATTGTTTTTTCGGTGGAGTCTATGTATTTCTGTAAATGATTTTACAAGTCATCAGTAGCAAATATTTGTTTACAATTTTTGTTTCATGTTTCTTGTTTTTTGTTGCAAACATTTGCGTGATCTTATAATAGATTCATAGCACCAATTTGTTATTGAGGTATCGTTTGCCAACATTGCTTATCTCACAAATCACTAGTCTCAGTATGTAGCATGTTCCATGATCTAATTATTTTCAGTTGTTTCTCTATGAAACCTCTTCAAAATTTTGAACTTGAAATTGCATATTTTTATGAAGCTTACATGACATATAACGATTTAGACAGAGCTTTTGCAATGTTAAAAGTTTGAGATAAATATCAATTTCGTACTGGTTGAAATATCTTTAGTAATACCTGGAATTTGAAATAATATTAATAATTAGAAACAGAGTGATACATGTAGTACATGGAGAAATGTTGAAAATGTAAGCCATAGATCAAATGGAAAAAAAATAAGAATATTTAAAAAGCATGACCAAGCCAACATAAAGCAAGAACCGAAATGAAAAAAATAATAATAGAGAGTCATTAATCTTCACTTCATGGGCGAGTTACCAAAATCCAAGTCCAATAATGTCGACGTAAAAGTCAATTGATTAATATATGACAAGCAAAACAAGTCTTCACATGAGATGCATTAATCAAGACATACCATCTGAATTAAAAACCAATTTTTTTTTTGCAGCAATAAATACTATATATCATGTAAATTGGACAATTTGGAATGCATATTTATAACTAAGTCAGTAATAATTTCGAGAAGCAGTCATTAAATTATCTAATATTTAGTGTGAGAAATACCATTTCTGTGCCATTCCAGAAAATGTTGATGGGATACTAATTGAGGATACTAGCCCGGGTACAAAAACCTCTAGTTTCATATCTGAATTAAAAAATTATCAAATAATCGTGCCATAAAATAGTTGTACTACAGAAGAACCTGTCTAAAATAATCCTGTGTAAATAATTTTCTCTCTAAAATAATAAAATGTGCCTGTCCCGACATGGGATCCAAGTATATAATAATAAACCTCCATAAAGTAATTTCTAATATTTTGTATTATTTCCAATATTTTTAAGGGAATATCAACAATGAAAATGCAAAAAATATCAAACATGAAATCAAAAATGTTAAACATGGAAACAAAGATGTCAAACATAAACCCAAAAATGGCATGGAGATGCAGGGCAAATATACTTTGCTTGTTGATGCCCAATAACTACTAACTCATCAATAGGCTACTTGCATGCATATACATGTGTACATACATATGTATGTACATTAATAATGTGTAACGATTGAAAAACGGGAAAATTCCCTATTTTGCAGCTGTATACATGCACTGTAGCATGTTTACAGATAAACCAGTCTGAAATAATAACCTGTATAAAATAATATTTTCCCTTGTCCAAAGAGTATTATTTCAGACAGGTTTTACTCTAATACAAAAGTAATACAGTTTTTGGTTATTTTTTACGTCTATAGCAATAAAGTCACCAAATTAGGTCCTGTCCTTATAGTTCTGCACACTACTTGTACGTATGGTCATAAAACATAAGTTTATCAAGATGGGGGTTAAGCAGTATATTTCACGAAATTAATGTGTACGTATAAATTTGCTGAAGCTTTTAAGAAAACTTTTCATAAATAATAGATTATATCTTTTCCGTGACAATGCAATTGAAATTTTTTTGAAAAAATGACGTTTTCAATCCGAGGGGAAAAAATCACTATATGTTGCCAAATATGCATTTTACAGTCTGGACTAGATTTTCCTTCCTCAAACATTTCTTTAAACTTATTGATCGAATGGATAAAATCTCATCTTTAAGCTCAATTCCAATCACATTAGCAGTTCAATCAATTACCATAACTAGCGACCATATGTCACCCAAAGACAAGAATTGATGTCATCATTTAGCACAAATCACTATGATAATTTTCGACAACATTCGCGATATCTTCAAAGGTTGGAATGATTCGTTTTGAAAACAAATGAGACAAATTCACATCCCGAGAGGATGCAAATAGCTTTCAAACCAATTTTGTTTGCGCGATCTCGTTTGTTTGAATGAAGTACACCCTATACATCAACATAATGCTTTGGACAATAAAGAAAGTCTAATGCCTAGGCTATAAATTATTTGTAGTAAGATCACTTCACTGCATTTATTTGTTTTTTGTTTCAATGCAACAAAACATATCCGTCTTATCACAGAAGTCTACAAGCCGTTTGGTTTAGGCGGCTAATGCAATCCAACAAGACCATATATTCGGATAATAAACACAATTTGATAGATAACAACTCAAGATTTCAAAACGGCATACAAGTTGGATAAAAAAATAATGACATAAATACGTCATGACAAGGGTATAGAAAAAGTAAAGAATTTCTTAATTTTAATAAGAAGCTATAGCATTGAAACATAATGCTATATTTTTTAATGATTTCCTGGCGAAGTCCTCGGAAATGATGGACCTTTATCCTTAGACTAAACCTCCCTAATTGCTGACAGTCTGTCTTCATCTTTTCAAGCTGGGTTTACTCCAAATAATGTAATGCAAAAACACGACTTGAAAAGAGTTTAAAACCTAATTATTTCAATAAAAGGATGTCCCGAGGCCAATAATGCTCCCAATTAAATTTGAAGTTCAATCATCTTAATTGAAAAAACGTCTTGCATCAATCAATTAAACTATAGATAAGTTCCATGCAGTACCGGTATTTGACAATAACATGACATTAACTGTTAAAATAGCCAACAATTTTAAAATATGTTGCAAGTTTCAGCTACATTGCAAATCAACATATCCTAAATTAAGATGCTCACGAAATAAAATTAAAATTTTTATCTTAAATTAAAGTGCATGTTAATTTAAGTTAAATTTTCGAAGATGCAAAAATTCATATTTTGTATAGACAGTTTTTCAAATGATTTCATTTGCAGTAAGCTTATATTGAAAGCAAAATCTGTTATGCTAAGGTAGCTAAATTTCTTACTTTAGAACCCCGATTTTATGAAACTCTATTATATGAACTGATCATCAGGTTTGCGTTTTTTGGCTCACATCCTTTGGAAAATTAATTAAATACATGTAATACAATTACAGAACAGTATGCCTAAGTGACATAAACTTAAATATATTTTTGGAAACTACCAATTTTGAAGAAACCCAATTTATTGAAGTCACACAGTCAAAAGGTGTTCATCACAGGGTTAAAAATAAGAAAAGTGGTTCAACGTCACATTGAACTAATATGGCACGTGTAGCAACTATAGCAACAATTGTTTTCATTATTTTGTCCACTCCTGTATTTCAGGATAAAACCCTTGGATAACAGAAAGGTGTATATGGTTGCATAAGATATAAAAGGGAAGCAACAGCAACCGTAGGATTTGTAGCTAAGGGCAGCAGACTTATCTTGGCACCAAATCCATACGTCATTTCCCTTGGGAACAAACTTACTTAAGCGGTTGGATATAGTGAAACAGCGGGAAGAAATTCAACCAAATATCCTGAGCACACCTATTTCTTTCTGCATTTCAGAGAAAGTATAGATGGACCATATATAGATCGAAAACTGGCGATCAACCCCAAATGGGCGCCGCAAGACCACAAAGTGGCGTCCAAGAGCTATTTTTTATACCAAACATGAGTGAAATTATTAAATATAAATTTCCTGGAAGTCAATATCCTCGTTGCGAGCCTAAGGTGGTTAATGGAGAGGTTTTGATCAACTGGATCAAAGTCAACTAAACGGAAAGCAAGGTGTGAAAATGAGTCTAAAGATAAACAAGACTTATATGAAAGAAGTTTTTTTAAGGAGCAGACGCCATGCTTAAAAATCGATGATTTCAAGTCCATTGTGTCCTGGATCAGCTGCGTGATAACTGATGGATACATCATATAGCATCATATGAAAGAAGGGGGAGAAAAAATCAACTGAAATCTCGTTTTCTCTCTTGATTATTTTTCTTCGCCTTCATCCCCCAAAAACAGACAATGGTACACATCTGTGTGCACCGCTCAATAGTTATTATATAGCCAGAAACTACGAAAGCGAGAATGTTAGCAGTCATAAGTCTGAAAACCTAGCATGCCGTTTATGAAGGAACTGTCGACGACTAGCTATGCTATAGGTAAAAAAAGTGTGTCAATCAGGGATAAAATACTGGATGAAACTCACTTTGTATCACCTTGGGCAAGAAGTGTGCAAACATGGATTATTGACTTCATTTTTAGAGACATCGCACATATGAAACAAATGAAGCTATTGTTTACAAGTCAATATAAACACCCATGTACATGTTTATATTTAAAATATTTAAAATGAATTTTTAAATAATGGACAAACTAATATTGGATGTGGCACATTGTATTGGCTTGTGGAAATATGTCCTTGAAACTCATGATAATCTCAGAATTGAGTTTGCAATATGAATTTGAGAAAAGTTGTTACCATATTTCAATGTACTATTCCTATAAGAAATTCGATATTTACATGTAGGTTACAATATATCTAATCAAGTGTATTTTCTATGAAATATAATAATGTTTTTATCACAATAATGAATGATTATATAGTATCTACACTGCAAATGAAAACATTAAAAAACTGTCTATGAAATAAGACGATATGATACATTTTCACAAATTTAACTTTAATTAAGATTTATCTTTTATAATATCAATCTTATTAAAACATACAACTAATTTTAAGTTAGAAAAAGTGGTGAACTATAAGGTTGCATCTTTGCATCTTGTTTCATTTTTATTTGCAGTGGAATCAACTATAGTTTCTGTAACGTACAAATAACAACGATTTCATTACAATAACGTCGAATGAATATACGATATTATTCTACATTTTTTTATTGAATTCTAAAAAAAAACATTAAACAGGTGGTTCAGTCCATAATTTGCTTTAATAAAAAAATCCAACCTTGCTTCAAGGATTTTAAAACCCTTCAAATATCAAGGATAATTTCTCGACTTTTTCACGGTACTTTAGCACCTCGAATATACATTTCCCGATTTTCCAGACGACCGAACACCCTGTTAAATGACCTGGAAATAGGAACACCTTAAAATACCGTCTTATATTCTTAGCACCCTATAACCAAAACCAATACAATCTTGAGACAGTACAGTATATTTTTTCATCCTTTTATTTTTCTTAGAATGAAATCTTAGTGGAATATAGCAACATAGCACTGCAACCCACGAAATGAAATTATTATTGAAAAAATATTTGGATACTGAAATATAAATATTAAAAGGATTGAAAGAATGAACTGTTTTTCAATCAAAAGTTGATGTCAAAGTTGATAAAAATTAAACTGCACATACTTATTTAATGAACTTTATATAAACTGACGTTTCGATAATGTAATTGTCATTTCCCACAAATTTCTAGCGAAATTGTGTTTACTCAATGTTGAATCTATGCTACAAACTGCACAGCATGTCAAGGATGAAATAATAAGTACAAGGAGGTAACAAATCCCCCCCACAATCATTTTAGACAATTGTAACTGGAAGATGGAATCCATCAAACGAACACTAAGCTTTTCACATTTAAAGAAAAATTGGCATTGACAGCAAACGTCTTTGGTTAAAGTCTCCATAGAAATATTTTAAGTATATACTATACTTCTATACTTTAAAGTTAATGACATTTTCTAACTCACTCAATCTCATCTCATTTTAACCTCGGTTGGATTAGACTAAGACAAGGCAATGATAACATTTTCTCCATATTTCCTGGATGAGGACGACTATGAAATCTTCAAGTTATTTCGATTTGCAATGTAACCGTTAGCTGACTTGAAACTCTGTGTAAAAGAGATCAAAATCGACATTGCAATGGCGTATTTCAGCTATTTCTACACCGAGCCAAGTGAGGCTAAATAATGGCAAGAAAAGCAAATGATTTTGAATTGAGTTTCAATGTCCAGATAATTGGAAATGGCATTTAGGCAGTGGTTTGAGCAACACTTTCAACACCGTTATTTTGTTAATGCCGGAAACGATTTAAGCGAACTTTTGCTTCTAATTGTTAGATCGCGTGTGAATTTAAGCACAATTAAAAGAGCAATTGGCCGTTTATGGGTTCCCCATACTAAAATGATACTTGTGCTAAATGGTGGCCACAACGGAAATTGTTCGAGAGCTACATGAAAGCCTTTATGGAAGCGAATCACATCGAACCATTAAATAGCTTTTAACGACGATAAGCCTAAAGTAGCTTTATAGTCTTCAATGAAAAATCAAGAAACATTACACAACTCGGAAAATCAATTTAAGCCTGTTTGACCAAGTTTTATAATTTACTTTCTAAAAAAAAGTTCAATTCTGAACAGTATATAATTGGATAACATTCAGTATATTCAATAACTGTTATGATAGGTCTTCCGCGAAACGACATAATTAGGATTAGAGGGAAAATTAATACAAATTTTTCCAAATCATAATTTAAATAAGGTAATAAAGAAGCTTAATGTTATTAAGTTTCTTTCAACCTTCTCTAGAACATTCAAAGGCCTTGAATAGTAAAGGGAACTTAAGCTAATTGAAAAATTCTTGAATATCATACAACATGTACACTATATACAACGACTACAGTTATATTCATAAATTGGGTTGTTCTTAATTTAAAAAAAAAAAATCATACTCCTATTTTGCACAACAGGTAATACATATAGTGTTTTATTAATTCAAGTTGATTACACAAAATTTAAAATTTGGAGCAATTATGATTGAAATTAATATTTTCAGCTGAAGATTCATGGTTTTGGAAACCAATCATTTAAAATTATTACTTGAAATCGAACTGTAAAATCCATTACAATTAAAAGTGAGCCAGAAATGGGTTTCAAAGAGAAATGGAATTTTAAATTTCCATGACTACTTTAGTTTATAAAACAATTTTCTCTGAGAATTATGACCACTGAACGTTAAAATATATGACAATATGCATAACAAACTGCTAATATTAAAATGTTTTGCAAATGACTAACTAGACCATCTTAGAACCACCCAAACTACATGTTCTTCTTTGTCATATCTTAATTAAAATTCACAATATTTAAAATAGATGTTTTAATTAGAAAGTTGGCGAACAGTTATGACATTATTATTTATATACCCACATACATGTAGGCCTATGTATAGGAATAAACAAAACAATCTTTTGGGCTTTAAGACGTTTTAAAATCATATGTTAATTTTAATTTATGTAAAATAATGCTAGAATTACAAAATGAATTGTCCAATTAAAAGTGGCTTGTATATATTTCGCTATTTAAAGCCTATTTGTGTGGCTAAACAAATCTTGCAATACATGTACTTTGTAAGCAGTGTGAAAATCTACATTAAATTGGTGTCAATGAATCCAATTTTAATGGCACCATATCATTATACGCACCCCAGGCCTACATTTATAAATGTCATCGTGACATTTTCCATCATTTCATTGATTTTACAAAAAGCCTTTTGTTATTTGCATACGTATAACACTAATACTCGCCTCATAAAATTCCCCTGCACTTTTGCATTGTTTTAAATTTAAGCTGGGAACAGTGAAAGAAATCCTCTTGAGGGAATTTCATTTTTTTTTCACACGCACAACATGCCATCGTAAATTTAACTTGTATATATGTTATCTGTAAAGATTTCAATTTTGACATTTATGAAAGCTCACATAGAGTAATCTTAATAAGCTTTTACAATGTTGAACTAGCATATCTTATTTTTTGATGAAATATCAAAACAGCACCTGTTCATGCCTGGGTCTTTTAATTTTTTATACTCAGTAATATACTGATTTATTCCTAGATAACAATACCTTAAGATATAATGGGAAAATGCAGTCTACTCAAATACGAGAACAACATATGTAGCATCTATCAAAATCGATATAAACTATGTACTTGGGGATTTTAATGGAATTTTTAATGCAATTTATATTAACTTTCTAAACAAAAAAATATAACCTCTTAAGGTATGAAGCAGGTTGTCTAACACACAATAGTTGCATTCAGGTTGCTTTAATATCGACTAATATTAAATTATACAGCCGCTGTCAAATCGATATAAGATGGACAGTTGAAGAGTGCTTTTCCAACAAATACAAAAGTTCACTCAAGATTATTTACCAAACTATTAAGCTAATATTAAATAAAAATTAAAAAATAATGAAAGAACGTTATTTGAAGGATTTTGTACACATGGGAACCATTTTAAAAAGAGTATGGATAAGGAAAATTAAACTTTAATTACCACATTAAACGTAAAATTATAATTTAAGATAACATTAGCTACTAATTACAAAATCAATAGTTAAACCTATATAATTAAGAAATAAATGGACCTCAAATATTAAAAAAAATGCTTCATTGAACATTTATGAACGAAAAGCATTAAAATTGTAAAGTCTACATTTAGGCCTATGTCTATTTAATATGGTACAAATTTAAAGATTGTGTATTACATGAACGTAGAACGTATAAATTGTCTGGTAAAGTTATTGTTAAAATTATATTTAAAACTGAGTGGATTTAACATCTCCGTCTATTCAAATTTTAAGATCGACATTATGACACCTTTATATAGCTTCATTTAAATGTGGTATGTTTATGTACATTGAGACATGGTTTTGATAAATGACAAAACGTATTATGACGTTTATTATACATGTATAACATATATTTGTTAGCTTAAGCCCAAAACATTTAAAATTGTGTGATTATTAAAGTTTATTTCGCTATACGCCTACAGTAAATCCACCGAATCCTAAACACTTCTTGAGATACGACAAAAAACATCTCTTTTCAGTAGTAAAAAAGTTTATGCCATGTCAGCCTTCATCTCATAAATATTAGATAGTTAAGTGGATATGATTGACATTTGCGCATTTGCATGTTCATTTTTACTTGCATGTTATTTTTCAAGCAAAAAAAGAACGCTCATATGGCAATAAGTTATGATTTGAAGTAACCATTTTACGATGCACTTAGATAATAAAAACGATGTCGTATTATATGCATATTGAGGAATATTGCTTTCCGGAAATAACATTAAATGGAATACAAAACCAATTTAAACGGCATATAGATTGTGTAATTAATGATTTAAACAGAGAATCCATCATAAATATAAACTCGTTTTTAGTAAAAAAAATTGGCAAAAGTAAAAAATATTGTAACATAATTACAAAACTGTTTTAGAATGACTTGTAAACTAGAGGAATATTATCGAAAGTTTGTAATTATATATGGAAACTTCAGTTTTACAACTAGGTAACTGCATAATTGCATCAATTGACAAATATATTTCTTCGTGGCTTATATTAAATTTCAATTAAGAATATTTATCCTTATACGG
>JAQGCC010001810.1:0-21298 GCA_034698905.1 Xestoiulus laeticollis | reverse complement strand
TTAGACAGGTGTTCATTGTATGGAGGTTTGCTATGAAAAGACAATATCCAATGAACTATGTTAATTGTACATGTATATAACATTATGCACACAATCCTTTCAGTGCATGTACATAAATCATTATTTTAGGTTTTTTTTAAAGAAATATTCTAGATTTTGTATCCAATTTGGTCAATTTATGATAGGTTATACGATAGGTCAGGTTAGGTGTGGGGAATTGTACACGTGATTGTACACAATTGTACCAATGATTTGGGAAAAAAAAGCCTTTTCTTATTATTTTTGGCATAATTTATCAAATGCAACTATTATTTATTCTATCCAATTAATGTCAATTCCGTGTAGCTTCGTTTGCTCATCTTGCTTGTATTTATACATGTATGTACAAGTACGCATAACGTACTATGATTTGCAATTGGCTATACCAGTACCCAAAATAACTACAGACTAAATAAGGGAATTTCCCCTGATTGTTGGAACTCAATGGTCAAGTGTATTATGTAGAGAGGTTAGACCCATCCTGGGGACTAAAAAAGTGTTCAATGTACAAAGTATACAGGTGTTCATTGTATCGAGGTCTGTCTTAATGTTATTTCAATGGAAGCTGTCCGGGACCAGCTAAAAGTGTTCAAGTTAGGGAGTTGTTCACTTTATAAAGGTGTTCAATCTGACAAATTTCACTGTATATCCTATTTTCATTATTTTTTGTATATATATACAAATTGGAAAACACATTAAAATGTTGCATATACAGGCCTACTATTAAATTTAATTTGGAATTACAATGTACATGTATATATATGTACATGTACATCCATGAATGAATGTATGAAAATGAATGAATGAAACACCATGAATGCATTCATGGTGTTACCACTATAAGGCCGTTAATTGCATGAAATTTATATCGTCCATAATTCAATTTGACTAATTTTGTATATTAATCCTAAGAATTATATAAATAATAAATTTATTATAAAACACAGATAATGCTAGCATGCGTTGTTCTTATATCTGCAGATGAACCAATTAGCGTATAAAGCCTGAATATTTTGGACGTTCATGCATTTTCGGACATTAATGAGCTTCTTGAAATAATGAGCCTTGAAATAACCATGCAACTTAAAAATGTCGAAATCTTTGCATATATGCGCGTGGTATTATAGTTATTTCAACCACACACACAAATATATGCTGATGAATCCTAAATAAATTTCCATATTCAGTTCAAATCCGCTGGCTTGAATTTACCTCAGAAACATCAGAGTCGCCCGAAAACTCATTAATCGAAAGGCGTTTCTGCATGCAGATATTATATTTTTTTGTACATTTGCATGCAAGCATTATGTCCATGCATGATTCATGCATTCCATAATGTCGTAATATCATGCGAATCCACCCAATGAGAAACCCGCACGCTATAAAATCGCGTCGACCAATGAAAAAATAGCACGCACGGGTAATTACTGTAATCACAGGTGGGTCTGCATGAGCAACTATTCCCTGTTTTATTAATGCAATTTTAGACCGACCCTCTTCCGCCCCAATCCATCCCCTTTCGAGGCCAAAACCAATGGTTACTAAGAATGAGCTCCCATATAATTAACGAAACAAAATGGTGTCATACAACCCCACTAATTAATTAGAAGCATTACTAGTGCTGGCCTTATACAAAAGCTGCAGATGGACAACTGGACATAAAAAAACACATGCTCCTGTATGAAGAACATGACGGATACGCGATAATTATGCATTTTGAAACCCTACTCGGGTAATTAAATTAGAAAATACGTCATTATTGGTCTTATTATAAAATGAAAAAATATACGCGAAACCGGAATTCGGCACGACCCGCTTGCATATCCAGTTTCAATTAGCGAAAATGGAATCATTCATTAATGTAATACTATATGTTATTAAAACCTAATTAATATTCGGCTAAAACGGTGAAAACAAAAGGATCTCAATTGCAGGACATTGTTAAGCCAAGGCTTGCAAATGCTATACTTAAATGAATGTGGAAACTAGAAAAACAAAGCTAAAACAATGTTTTATTATATTGCTTCCTGTTAAGTAAAATGATACCAACCTTCTTATTCAGCACCTAAAAATGGCATGGTATTGCATATACATTGTACTGGCATATATTGTAAAATACGCAGGACCATTTACCCCTGAATAGGGCAATCACACATAGCAGCGATGCTATTCTCGGTTGTTTTGCTTGCTTATTGGAATATATTCATGTCCATTTGATATATGTGTATAGAACATTTTTTTTTAAATCACCGAACAAAGAGAACTGAAGAAAAAGAAATGTAGATCATTACCGATAAGACAATATTAAATTTATATTCCATATATACATTTCAGATTACATGCACTTTTTTTCAATTAAGCAACATCAATAAAAAATAAGAGGTTTTAAAAATTCTCAAAGTCTCATAGGTTTACAAGAAATTTAAAGAGGCTGACATTTGAGTATAGATCTTTTATATATATATATTACCTTCCGAAATGTATATATTTATGGGTGCATAATTATTTATTTTACACTATTTTACATTTTACTACATGTATTATTTTTGGGCACTCCACCATGCAAGGCTTTTTCCCAAAAATAACATTATATTTCTAACAGTTTGGATAAACATGCTTTTAGAAAGATAGTTATACATGCACAGCAAATAGGCCTACTGAAAAGCACATTGATGTGTGAAGTACATGGACTGCTTAATGCATGGGATCACGTTTGTTCCAAGTTATTTTGATAACAATAGCCGTGCGATTCTAATATGTTAATAACAAGAAAAATCACATTTTTCTTTAAATTTTAATCTAAATTAATTGTACATGTATTGGACTTACTGTAATTAAGCTTTAAAAAATTCACTTATGTATGTTTGCTTACTATACTTTTCCGAAGTAAGCAAACATATATAAGTGAGATTTTCCACTGTGACTTCTCTTACAGTCTTCAATCTCATTGAGGTTGCTCTTATAGATATTATAATATGACGCTCCTCACGGTTTTTAAAATTTTTAATTTTTACATAAAATTGGTTGGACAATTTTTAACTGCCACCGCATTCCAATCACTAAAAAGGCTATCTTTTGTTTCAGGCTCAAATTTTTCCCTTATCTTTGCAATAGACAAAGTCCACGCGGCGCAGCGCCATCTGTACCAGTTAGTGGAAACATAAGGGAGGGTCTCGACAGGTGGCGCTAGTGTGGACCTTGCCTAATATGGTCCTTGACATGGTCCACTAGCAAAATGGCATCTGTGCCAGTTAGTGGAAACCTAAGATGATCCCCACATGCAAGTGGCGCTAGTGTGCTATACATATGCGCATACAGTAATGAAGTGTGGACCTTGTCTATTCCATATTATTTAAACATGCTAGCAGAAAATGTGATTTGAGCTTGCCAACACTTTCTCTGGGAAACTGAGATAGGCCCAGTTCACACATTAATAGGAAGAGCTGGGGCTAAATGATACCATAAAGCAAAATGCTCATTTCTGATACAAATATCAATTCCACATCAATAAACACGATGCCATGGTACCTGCAATCTCATAAAACAATGCTATACTGTATAATATTTCTCTTCAATATATAATCTGCATGCTATCAAAGTGTGTATTTAAATTTGTCAAAATTATATAATGTATATTAGATACACCTGCACCATGGGCATGATATAAAAAGTGTACATTATTTTAGTTTTGGATAAGAAAGGTCTTATAGATCTACATTTAAATATTGATCTAATAAAAATCTAACCTGCAAATTAATTATCTTTTAAACTGACCAAAATAACTTGATAAATTTAGACTAACGGTAAGCTCAATAATGAGAACCTAGAAAAATGTATAGTATTCTACATTCAATTCAATTCAATCATTGTATATACATTTATACATTTATATTCTAAGGCACGTCCGTTTCAAAATAATGTTTGTGGAATTATGCATGTTTTAGTTAGAAAAGATACTTGCCAAGTACACCCATATATGGCCATATATATATAAACTCAAATTTCACAAGGTGTATCAATGTATCTTAGAGCTTTCCTTTCATGTAATCATATTTAAAAATTGCGCCTAATAGTTATTCCAGCGTTTCAATAGATGGCGCTCAGTGAATAGCATCAAATTAAGTTAACATAAAAAACAGGTTCCTCTATCAAATGCCCAACGAAAGTGGTATACATGTATACAACGCAGAATCAGGTGGGCAATTTTATATGGAGCCCAGCTGCTGGGTTATTTCCTTTCCCCTTCGAAAAACACGCCTTATCTTTGAGCGTGCACATCTTTTTTGAAAATTTATCATAGAGGGAAAAAGGACATGGACATGCACATGTATACGGGCTTTTTATATAGTGAGCACGTGAAACTGATACTGTGTCCTTGTATGTTTATAATAATGAAACTGTGCTATGACATACAATTTTTTTTAAAAAATGCACGTGCACAATTAACTGGTTTGGAAATGTAAAGTACATTATACATAATCTAAAGGGAAAAACCTGTTGCACAATAACGATACCATATTAAGGGGATATTCTTCAAAGTTTTCAGCAATTTAAAAAATACAAGCTTAATCGTCTATCAATTACGAAATATACCTATAATTCATGAAAATTTCACAAATCGTTCTTCTGGGGAATATTAAGCATCAGTTCGTGTTTCGTATAAGTTGGAATTTAAGGGTGAAACACTGCTGCAAAATAATGTATACACGAATATAAAGGGATATCAATGATTTCCATAAAATTTGAAACTATACTGTATATGCCTACAGCAAAACCTGCTAAAGATGACCACCCAAAAAATGGCCAAATTAGGTTATTGTATACAGGTGCATGGTCACTTTATAAAGATTGTTTTTGAAGGAAAACGCATAAATGTATATATGCACTAAAACTAATAAAAAGGTATATACATGTATATTTCGAAATTACTTGCAAAATAAAACCACGCCTTATACAAGTTAAGTCATTACTAATGCTTAGTACCAATCTGATTTTTATCCAATTAAATTGATGGAATTCAGAGGTCCTACAGTACAAAAATGTACATCACAAATTGCACATGGATATATACCAACAATAGTATAATGTGTTGCTTAGTTACGAGGCTACTATAGTATTTGTGCATCCTATGACTGCATGACAGATGGTGGTCATGCATGGGTTGTCCGTCAATCAATTTTAAAACAATGGGTAGGCTATACTACGACTCTCCGTCAGAGGGCGCCACCTGCCAGATTAAAACAGTAATGAACCAGGGTGTCCTCCCTCTTAAAGTCATTTATTGCTAATAGACATGCAGGCGAAGGTATACACAACAAACATATATGTATAGATAAGTAAAACATGCATGGGTCCCATCATCATTCAAGAATCTTAATGCAGAATGCCATACAGGAAAAGCACTCATCGGCGTCTTTTTCGGAGGTTCTCAAGAGGAGCAAATTGATGACATGCGTATATATTTTCAAAAGGTGAGAATATACAATTTTATTACATTTTATATTCCTCGGAAATATGGTATGAAATGATATTTACAAAAGCGTTTATATCCATCTTGAATTACTTGCAATAAGTAATACAATAATTGTTGCATTAAGTCATATGCAAATGCATGAAATGATAAATAAATCGGCGAATGCATTAAAATTTAATGCATATATACCTTATAATATCAGAAAGCAATTAATCGCAATATAGAACCAAACTCATGGTTATTTGTTTTATAAATCTCTCAAATTAATAATTTTGAGTGTATATATGTTCCCACAACAAAGTATTTCAAGGACAAATGACATTCCCAAGATTTATGAATTCATTCGAGAGATAAAAATATACATTTTGAATTTGCTATATATATATAGCAAATTCAAAAATTCGATATTAAATAAAAAAAAGCAATTGCATTTTATATTAAAGCTTACATCCGACATCGGATAATTAAACATACATGTATATCTGTTAAAAATATACCCTGCAGTCGTGATATTTTCGCTCATATTTTAAATTATTTTTAACGACCTTCCCATGCCTATACAATTCCAATATTGAAAATGAAATTACTTTTGCATGAAATGAGAATATTAATTCTAATTTGGCTTATAATATTAGTGCTTCATTATATATGTATACGAGCGTTAAGCCCAATACATGTATATGTGCACTGCAAATGAAAACATATCACGCTATAATATTTATATAAGACGATGAAGCATCTTCGCAAATTTAACATTAATTAATAAGATGCATTATAATATTCCATATGCATTTACTCGTATACAAGGGCGCCTATTTTTTACAATGTTTTGTCCTTTGAAGCATGAGGAGGTGGGGGGGAGAGTTATACACGAATTCCAATTATATTACACGATGTCTTTATTTTTTCCCGTTTATATATAGAAATTTCTTGAAAGTCATGCAGTCTATATAGACTTAATAATTATAAGGGCATTATACAAGAGGGGGTTGAAAGATTTAAACATTATAAGCATGTCGCTCATTTTAAAACTGATTGATGTCATGGAGTAATGTCCTTTATATATATATATTTTAAGCACTTAAGCTGGTTCACATTTTAATGCAAGCATACTTGCAAAAATTTGATTAAATTTAAGCACTGTATTCATTAAATATATGAATTGCTTGTTATATATCATAAATTAGCAACATGCATGCATACATGTAGATTTATACATGTGCAAAACATGCCAACAGTATAATTTATAAAGTGCATGTCATACAGTATATCCATGGCAATCTAGAAAATAAGTAATTGTCACAATAAAAGTGTTATGAAATTTCTTATAATGTATATATAGTGGTTTTCAGAATTTTTGATGGTGTTTCAAGATTCCATATATATATGGTATTTTGATCCAAAAGAAGGTACATTTTATACTTTAATGCATTTCGAACTATATATATATATACCTTTAGGGTCGGTTGCATCACCAATAAAGGTTAAGAATAACTATAGGGATTTACGTATACCTTTGCATTGCACAAGCAGGGGTTAGGGGAAAAAATGAGAATAAGGTTATATATAATATTTAAAAAAATAAAATGGAGGCCATTTTGTTTTCTGCATGGTTAAACATATAAGTTCCATATTTAAACCACCAATGGGTAATTTTAACACGGGTTATTTGATGCAACACAAACAGCTAACCTGAAGGTTTATCCTGGAGTTATATTTAAACCCGAGGATAGTATACCTTAGATTTAGAGGTATACTTCAAAATGAAAAGTATATATATATACTTTTTAAACCCGAGGTTAGTATACCTTTAATAACTTTGAAAGTTGCATGAAAGTGGACCTATGTACCTTATATTTTATTTCGGGCATGACAGCCCTTTTATGATGTTTTCATGCATTTGCATGCATTGTTGGATTCGTATACAATTTCCGACAAATTCTTCGGCGTTTGATTTTGAGATAAATATACACTTGTTGCACAATTATTTCACAGACGATTGCCTATACATGATTATATATTACTGAAACGAGGTATAGATATATACATACTCTGCAGGTTATAATTTTTGTATACAATGGGTGCATAAATAATTGTTTGATATATATAAGCTCCTTCAAACAGATATAATGTATATACCTCGGCCCTTATACCCCTCTTATAATTAAGGTATACTACATTCTAAATTAAGGTTATATACAGATTCAGCTCCTCGACCGACATATACATACGTTTCTCAATTATAGTTGCATAACAAAGTTTTATGGATATAATCTCAAAGACATAGACACAAAATACCATGTAACTGCATGGCGTTTTCATAACACAATTGATCCTCATTTTGTACCATGCATAAAACGGCCCTCCCATCACTGAACTATATGCACATTGTAAACATGGCCAATTAAACCACATGCGCTCTATATATAGGCTCTTTTCATCACACAATGGAAAACCATGCAAATTCGCATGCATCATGCCATTTTTATACACTTAATTCATGTACAATTCAACGTGCCATGGAATGCAAAACCGTGTATGCATGCATGCATGGTGTAAAACTGCGTCGATCCATAAAATCGAAAACAACCACGTTTTTTTGTGCCCCATGCTAAAAACTTTTTATTTTTATTTTTCAGGTAGCAATATGGAACATCCAAAATTGCATGTGATGCCCATGGCCAGCGTGTTTTCACCGTTATTATGTTTTTTTTTATTTCTGAAAACTTTTTTAGGACACTGCATGCATGCAGCGAGCTTGCTCGATTCGCACTTGCATGCACTGCATGGATTTTTATATCAAGTTTGACTGTTCAATTGCTTGTTTATTCCTGAATGCATTTTTACATTATTACCGAGTCAATTTAAAAACTTTCATAATGCCATAATTTTTTCATAAGCTTTAATAGCTTATTTCATATTATAAGATAAAATTTAGAATAGGACAATACTTTGCGGCCCTACACGCATATATGGTTAAACAACGCCATGCAAAAAAACAAGTAGCCCTAATGAAGTGCTAATTAGTTTTACAAAACAAGTGCATACAAAAATAAAAACAATTAAAAAAGAAATTCTGCAATTAAGATGAAATGTAATGTAAATGAAAAACATGAATCAATATAATGTATCTAACCCTTTACAATGTATACATATATATATACTCAGTGCAGAATTCTGCAGTCATAATTCCATGGTATATATTTACATATATATTTTCAAATATTTTTTTGTGTGCTAATTCATAAAAAAAACTAAACGACTGTGCACGGGATTACGATGCCCTTTTGCATGATGGAATTAACTTTCTAGATTATACAATGTATATATGCATTTTAAAATACAAATGGTTAATTGTCACTCGGATTAAAGTATATCTGTCCAGTAACACTATAAAAAAATACGGAATTGCTGCAGCTACATATACGATTTGCCAATATATTAAAGACTGTTGAAACTCATATGTACACAATTATTTTGTGTATCAGGTATTGTAATTGTGATGCATTATACTTATCAATACATCAGGTTTGTATATATAATGTATATTTAGTGAATGCTGCGAAGACTGAGTGCAGTATAACATCTAAATTGCATGGCTAAATGTACGAATTACAACGGATTTTAATGAGACAAAAGAGTTAAATGATGGAATTCGGAAAAATAATGCAAACGGATATGCATGTTTATATATAAAAGGTATACGGTATACAGTTTTATTTATTTACTTCAAGATAAAGTAAAACATGAGTCCCAATGCAGTTTATTATTGATTCTATTCAATATGTCCACATTGTACATTTACATGTGCCCAATGGATTTTGGTATTAACATGAAATTTATAGGCAAATAGAAATGTGTTAATGAATGTAACGATATATAGGCAGAAATAAATTGATATGGTCGTTGCATCGCGAAAAATGGCGTGAATCATCTTGTTGGCAACAATTAAAAAGGAGAAAAATGTTTCTGAATGTGATATTTGCACACTAAAAAAGTTAGGTTAAACGGAACCCATTTTGATTGATATACTCATACATGTACACATGCACTTAACTCAGTTTTGAGCCAAATATCATGTATAACAAAAGAATAAGTAAATTGCTATACGCAATCAAATCAGTTTGGTTATTTAAGGTTTTATGCATTATTATAAGTTGTCTCAATATGGGTTAGATTTGGGTTAAATTTTAACCCATCGTTTTTTGTATATTTATAACTTAACTATAATTAATAAGGGAAAGAACTGCAATTTTAAGAAAACTCAATATAGAAATTGGGCCTGAATTTCCTGAATATAACATTACATTTACGAAAATAAAGAAAGAGTGCATGTATATATTTCTGTAGCAAGGCAAAACTATATACATGTACAACAAAATGTATGTTTTGCCTTGAAATATGATTATTTCAATTCAAGGTGCATTTATTGTTGTTCTTTGTCGAGCACAAAAGCTGAAATGTTTTCTTAAACTTGTCGATTAAAAGTTTTGTATATACATGTACATGTATAGCATTAAGTCTTCTATATATAGACCTCTAATTCTCTATACATGCATATAGAATACATCAGTATATGCATCTTATACTTTTTTTTTGGAATTTAACATTAAATCTTCCCAGTTTAATGAAAGATTATATAAATGGTGAAACATTTTGTAAACACAGTGCAAAACGTGGCATAAAGTTTCAATGCAATCTTTTTGTGTGCGGATATACACATAGACTTCATTAAAAAATATGCTGAAAATATACATGCATACAATTTTTATCACGAAAAGATCATGCTGCAAGCACATATTATAAAAAATTGGTATAAGTTGTATATATATCGTTCAGAGGGCCAATAAAAATCCAACCAACTCTGTGTTTAAGTTTAAGAGGTGGAAGATATTTCGGGTGGAAAAAATAATAGAACACCATAAAGTGTATTTCGGCATAATACTTTGTATATAGCTGAAATATAGTTTGAAGAACATGCCGACCAAGTATATATGAAAGTAAAATGTGTCCAGACATACTGTCTACGTGTCCCTTCTGGTACATTATGGGGCAAATCGCATCTTGACCCTCCAAAATCGGCAAATCCTGCGGTTCAACCGAGAGAAAATTAGAGGTTTATATATAAACCTCTTATTATGTTTGATTACAACCAGATGCAATATTGCAGCAAAAATGCGTGCTATACTTAAATGGGAGGTTGACAGGCAACGGCGGTGTGCAAAACGTACAATTTGGAAATAAGAGGGGGTCCACTACATATCTTAGAAAAAAGTGCATAATAAAAAATGGTGTCTGGTACAGGTGGCGCTGTTGTTGTTCAACGTATATATGGTTTTTAACAAAGATGTGAAAATGGGGGTGAAAGGGCAGATGTGTCTGCCACGAATTTGATGATGCTGGCGAGTTAACATTTTGTTCGGGTTAATAAAATGGGATAGGAATTCCAGTTTTTCAAGTTTCTTGCAAACGATCTTTGAAAGAAATGATCATTTTCACTGCAGGAAAAATGCCATTTTGTATAATGATTAAAATAAATAATACACTAAAACTTGGTAAAGTGACCATATGCACCAAGGAATATATAGTAAACAACTCCTTATATATGGTGACCCCTTTTCATAATTTTTAGAGCAATAAATTTCCATTATAAAATATTCTCTGTAAAGTAACCATGCACCTGTCTATTGTGTACAGTGACCACTAATGTGTCATATATCTTTTGCAGTTTTTCCAAAGGCAATGTACCTATAATAAAGTGACCATGCAGCTTCACTAGTCTGCGATTATCAGCAATATATATATAGCTAATGGCGCCTGTACACCAGGCTACTTTTGATGTGCAGCCAATTATAAAACTTCGCAGCTTTTGTAAAGGGTACTCATAACTTGTGCTCAGATACCCTCTCCGCAATGACCTCAACAATTTCGACTTTGACGGGATTGGCCAATAAATCGGAATTCCGATTGTGATTGATTGGAATTGCCAATCCCAAACTCGACATTTTTTCTGGTCAATGCGGAGAGGCTATATCTGAACACAAGTTATGCATGAGTACTCCTTACAAAAGCTACGAAGTTTTATAATTAGCTACGCTGCAAAAGTAGCCTGCATGGTATACAGACACCTTTAAGAAGAATTCTTAGGAAATAGGCATGGTTTATAAATTGTAATCCAAGGCCCAAATCATGCAGATTACTTTTTCCATTGCAGTTATATAAACTATAATGGTTACGATCCCTCAAAATGTAAATATATACTAAGGCTCCCGTATACATGGATATCTTTTAAGATTAAAGGGAGATCATGTTCATGAAGTGAAATGCCAAATAAGGACTCTGTTCATATATTTTAATTTTTACATGTATACGTCAAAAAATATTCTTGCATGTCGAGGTAACCAGACCCATGGGTTATATTTTTTATAATTTTTTTTTTAATTGAGTCTTTATATGCGAGTTTTTAACATATTATGCCTTATTTGGAAGAAATTTAACATTATCATAATGCAAACCAGAAATATTAATTGCATGCATGCATATAATTCCAAATTATATCCAACGCACTAACGCTCGTCTTCACTCATGCGTGCTTTATTTATCATGTCCATACAGCATGACTTGTAAAATGACACTTACAAAATAGAAGGTATAATCTGATCCCAATAGATTAATGCAACCCTCTTCCCTCCTCTTATGTGTCTTCAACTATCGTTTACATACATATTAATACGGTACATTCACTTTTATCAGTTTATCAAATCGAACGTATACAAATTTCATTGGTTATATTTTAATTATAATTGCATGAAACCTGCAAACATTTATTATTATTATATTACATGTATTGTTATACTGTATGTATTTATAAACTGTATGAATATATGAATTCTGAAAAAAATAGTTTTTTATGAAAACAATTGCAAATTTAAACATGCTGCATGGGAAGATAATTTTTTGGAAAAGTTTTTAAAAAATGCTAATTGAATAAGGAACATTATTTTTTTCAGGCATATATATTTGGCAATTTAACGGGTATTCCATACTTCATTATATTTTTTTTTCAATTATAATTTTGACTGAAAAATGTTAGAATACCCGTTAAATTGCCAAACTTTATAAAAAAAATGATATACAAGTATATATCGGATACGAATTTCAAACATTGATCTTATAGTGTATACAATATACATACATTATAAGTATATATTTTTGTTAGCAAGCCATGCATGCTGCACCTCCTCACAGATCCACATGGGCAAGCCACAAGTCAGGACTTGACAAATTAAAACAAATTAAATTAGCTTAACAAAGTACTTTTTAAATGTTTCTGCAGATATTTATGCCTACAAATTCATAACAAATAATGAATAGACTGTTGTTTTTGGTTTCTATCATTGATGATCGCATTTTCGATCTTTCTCAGCGTGTTTTTCATCAGTTGGTCATCACTTCAAATTCAAGTGTTGGAGTACCTGGACTTTATACAGCTGTATATATACATTGGGACGTTATGGTTTCACGTTTGTGAAACCCTTAATTGTCTTTCAAGAAATACATCGATTTACAAATTATTAACGAGAAGGAGGATGTGGGAGGAATATTTCTGTTCCTCCTCCCCGAAAAACACCTTTTCCAAAACTCTATATAATTGTCACAGCAAAATGCTATATAATTTAAGATGGCGCCGCACACTTAATTATAATAAAAACTGCATGCAAAGGTATAAAGTTCTCAGTTGGAAAAAATGTAATACCTTGCATGGTCAATTTCTGATGCAAGTACATGTATAACACTGTAAGGGATTACAAGTCTTTGTCTCAACGATAAATGGAATTATTTGCTAGCAGAAAATTGTCATGGATATACATGTAGGCTACATGTTACATCAGGATAGTATTTTAACTGTTATTTTATTGGCTAAAAGCTTAAATAAAATAAATTGCATGGAGGTGCACAAGACATTAATGCATTGTGTTTTGTATACGAGGGTATGCAGGTATACAAATATGGCCTCAAGTGCAAAATTGTTTTATGCACGACAATATATGGAGACATTTTTTGCATGAAACGACATGGCATATTTTAAACTATATATGTATATATATACACATTGCATCAAACATAAACAAATCAAACGGTATAGGTTCATCTTTATTAATGTCTTACAAACGAACACTGATAAAGTACATATATGGAAGTGTTTCATGACCAAGTTTAATTTGTTTTATGGTCATAATGTATATTATTTTCATGACCTTTCTCATGCAGCTAAACTAACATTTTTGCCTGCATTGGCCTGTTATTCTTATTCTTGAAATTAAAATGTTATAGTAAGAGCAATGAAAAAGCAAACAGTATTTAATGAGTGTGTAATTTATAGAGGGAGATTTTAAGGCATGCAGAAAGAAGTTAATGCATGCAAGGAAAAAAAAATATATTTGTAGACTTTTGACCCACTTAAATTACGGGGTATATATATATACATGTACGTTCATTGATTTGGTTTTCATTTACATAATGTTTTGCATAATATTAGTATATCATAATATGTATAATATAGTTTCTATAAACAATTCATTACGAACAAATTAACTATTTTTGCACCATACTGTCCGAATAATTGAGCAAAAGACCGGGTTTTTTCTCTTATTTACAGCATGTTGTTTTTGGTCTACATTTATAAGATAAAATGCTTTTTGATATTATAAAAAATTACTTTAGAATTAACAGGACACTTTTCTAAAAATATATAGTTTTAAGCAAGGAATTGCTAAAAGTTTCTTGAGGATTAAGAAAAATTAACTTTTTAGCAGATACAGTGTATATAATGTACATGTATGCATTATATAAGATATATTTTTATGGTAAAATCACTCCACAGTGAATACATGATTCCATGATCAAGAATCTTCATGATTTTGTTAAAAATATATGTCATTTTGATATGAGCTCGTACAATATATTATACTGCAAGAAATTAGTAATAAAGTGATACGTTTATATATCACCTTGATTACTTTTCACTTCACATTCATTTTTTTGCTATTTTGTTGAATTGCACAATCTCGAGGAAATCCTGTCTATACAATAGTATAGTAAATATAATAATGATATTTTCTTTATCATAAAGCATTTTTGTGATCCACAATCCCACCAAAACTGCACGGTTGAAAAGATTTCTTCGTGGATGAAAGCACTAATGAAGTTGTCCTTGAGACTGTCTACAAGTTTCCCTACTTGACCTTCTGTTTTCATCAATAAAATGTTTTTTTTAGTTTTTTTAAAAATAGGACTCGCATTACTTATAAAAAAACGTATAATCATTACATTTATAGATATGCCGCTTTACTATATACATGTATAGTCTTAAGTTCTTTTTTATCCACAATAGGCTAAGTTGCTACATGTATTGACCACAATACAGAATTATTAGAGGGATTGAGCACGCCTCCCTTAATGCTCCCTTAATGCTAACCACATTGACAGCACTGTATGATTTACCTTAACGATTACGCATTGGAAAAACATACAGTGCTGTCAATGTGGTTAGCATTAAGGGAGCATTAACGGAGGCGTGCTTAATCCCTCTATTATCACAAGCTCAGCCAGCCCACTCAATTCTCAGGCAACTAATCGAAAACTTATCTTATCGAGAATAAGATTAGTAACACCTGATTCACACCAACGTTGATGTAGATCAACTGATGTGGATCAAAAAAACTTCCGTGTTAATTCACACAGCAGAACTCGGTTAAACTGGTCACATGACCTAGTCACCTAGTATACAGGGCACAGTATACCAGGTCATGTGACCAGTTTAACTGAGTTCTGCGGTGTGAATTAACACGCAAAAGTTTTCTTGATTCACATCAGTTGATCTACATCAACGTTGGTGTGAAAAAGGTTTAACAAGATGAGAATCATGTGTACATGGTTTCAATTGACGGATTTTCTTTAGCTCAATGATGTAAACTATTATTACGCCTTTACAGTTATGGCCAATAGTCTTTCAGCATGCAGTGAGCACCCTGAATATTTTAACATTGACAATATCAAGATGCACGGTTTTTAAATAGTTATCCAGTACATTATATGTTTATATACCAATGATCATTGCATTGCAATTATCACTGCAACTATCCTTAATCAAGATGATAGATACTTAAACACGATCGCTGTTAAGCTCCAACCGGCAATGATGTTCTTGGTGGATGTGCAAGCGCAAATGCACAAGTCGCTGATTATTGCTTGGTTATTAATCTTAATATTGAACGTGGCTGTTAGTTTAGGTTGTCTCCAGTACCCATAAAGAATGTAAAAGCAGAGAAGAGGTGGTCTAAATTCTGCCAAAATCAACGGAAGCTCTTTGTGGATGTCCCTTACACTCTATTCACACCAACCAAATCAAGTGCACTGATGTAGATCAAGTCTTGATCGAGTTTGCGCGAATCCAATCAAGTTGTCTGCTCCACTTGATGCGGATCAAGTCTTTCTGTCGTCTGCACCTCGTTTCAAAGTGGCTTCACTTTTCTGGATGAAGTCTTTGTGGTCTGCACTTTGTTGTCCTCCATCTTGAAATGTAAACTGAAATAGTGTTCCAACTTTTAGGGCGCCCTGTACACTAGGTCATGTGACCAGTTTAACAGAGTTAGGCAGTGTGAATTAACACGCAAAAGTTTTGCTTGATCCACATCAGTTGATCTACATCAACGTCGGTGTGAATCAGGTGTTATACAAATTGCTCGTCTGAAATAGCGCTTCATAAAAATGTCCATTTATGTAGACTGCTTGATTTTCAATATTGGTTTTTACAGCCACTAAATTAAATGGATCCATCAAAATTTTCAATTACTTGTTGCATGCTGGAGCTGCCCAGCTCTCACGTGAAGGTACCACATCGCTGTTCCTCATAAGCCGACAACGCTGTTTTTGGCGGATGTGCAAGTGCACATCTGCAAGGAGTTGATTTTCGCTCTCATAAATAAGCTTCATATAAACATGGTATTTTCTAGAACACAGCTGTTATTTTAGGTCGTCTGCTACCCAAGAATATTCGGCATGGTCAACGATTAAAGATCGTCAAGCAGTGTGGGGTCATTTACAAAGGACGTCTAATCATGAGAGTGTGGGATGAATTAGTAAATTTAACACATTATTATTTAAAACGTTGTTATTGTACTTAGTTATTGTTATTGCAGATGGATTGAATAAAAGCGGACATGAGAGGGGGTCTAAATTCCTCCAAAATCAGTAGACGTTTTTTGTGGGTGGCCACCTATACAAATAATGTACAGGGTGGGCCAATAAAAGTGAGAACATCTCGTAGCATATGAGTTATTTCAAAATAAAATTTAATTAATCAGAAATCATGTTCAATGTGTCCTCCTTGCTTCATAACGACTTTTTCTAAGCATCGACGCCACTCGTTTATGCTTCTGTCAATGAAACGTTGCCCCATATTTCGCATTCCTCGATTATTGCCAACTTGAGCTGCTCAGTTTCGCAGAAGGTAGACTTTTTCTTGTAAAGCACCCCATATGGCATAATCTACTGGGTTTAAATCCGGGCTGCTCGGTGGCCACATGTCTGGCTCTATGAAGTTTCCAATCTCAATGTATATACTTTTATGTGATTAAAACACATTTTACGAGATGTTCTCACTTTTATTGGCCCACCCTGTATATACATGTAGCTACTTTTGAAATAGTGCTTCATGTAAATTAAATTTTTGTAGTCTAATTGATTTTAAATACCGGCTTTCATAGCCTTTAAATTCAATGGTTCCATAACAATTTCGAGCTGCTCGGGCATGCGCACATCACAATTCTGGAAAAACAGCAGCGTCGGCTGGAGCTGAACAGCAATTGCGTAAAGGTAGCTATTATATTCTAGTTTTAGAGGATATGTTCTAGACTTTTGACCAATGGTGCATGCATGTATATACTTACGGTAAACAGAAAAAATTTCATTCATGTGATATAGGGCTTCAAAATCTCCTTGTATATTTTATACGCCGATTCAGCTTGAAAAAAATGCACTTAATAACATGCATGGCTTACGGTATAAGCTGCCAAGTAATCATTTTCTATTTTTCTGTTTCAATGGTGCATGCGAGATAATAAAATTGCAATATGTGGTAATAACCTTGGAATTTTATGTTTCATCTATGAATAATTTAAAATGTATTTTCAATTATCAATGTTATTATAACGCATCAAATGCTCTTTTAAAGAATGAATCAGAAGGTTTATAAAGGCAATTAAATACTTTATGGATTTTAAAATTATGGCAAACATGACCAAGCAAAGTTATAAGTGCAAGTATCATGCATAATAAAATTCCATAATTATATGAAAAGTTTTTCTTCCTATATTCAATGTAACATATAATGTATCCTATAAGTATATTTCAATTTCAAACAACCATATAAAATGGTTCGAGAATTTTAGACATAGGAAGGGCGTGATGTTGTGGCATTCATTATGCAGCAAATTATTATGATTTGACTCAATCTTTACTTTGGGGAAACAGGATACATTTGCCTAACCGTAAATTAAAAGTTTTTAGCAAGCATGATGCAGTAAACATCTTTATGCTTTGAAATCACATGGTACAAGTATATAGATGACGATGACGGATTAAAAATAAATTCTGCAGGAATATTTTATCTTATTGTCAAGTATAGTCTAGGCTTATGCTGACAAATATTTCATGTTATTATAGCACATACTTTATTATACGATGGATCTATATTTACCAAAGGGGGAGGGATCATATACATTGTACATGTACATTAAATCTATTTTGCTTGTATTGAAGCACTTCCTATCTTAATGACATTGAAAAAATGGACAAATGTTTGTGTACATGTTACTTGGGGATATAGACTTTGTTCATCGGGTAAATTATTTAGATGTACTCATGATGAAAAACTTATCGCTTTTTTAGTCTAAGTTATATTTAGTATATTTGACGACACAATATACAATGTGCACGTTTGCATATACCCATCATTACACGTGAAATTAAAGTTAATAGATAAGGCGCCATTACAACATGTATGTATTAGCGCCACTTATAACAGAATATCACAAGTTCGGCTAGCCCACTCAAGCCTCCGTCAACTATGCAAAATCGTAGCGTGGCTAAGTTTCCCCAAGGTGAGAGAATTATATATCAATTGATTCAAGCATTTTAAAAAAAATCTATGATGCGAATGGACAATAAATTGCAAATTATATATCGATATATGAAAATCATCCACTTATATAAGTTTGAAATTTCGCCACGAATTTAATGTGTATATTTTAAATCTTGAGGTCCCGACTGCATATTTCAAGTGTACCAAACTGGCAAAACTATACAATTTTCGACTGCGTTCCAAAGAATAAAATGTATACAGCAATTTGGGGGAAGACATATACATTATGATAAAGAATGACCATACCAATATATACCTATATTATGTTTCAAAGGGTGCATATTATGTGGATATAATTAGTTTAAACATTTTCAGACTACATCTTTGGTCAACCCAGCAGCCTACTATAGATCACATCATTTAAAGATATGTATTTTTTTTAAAAGCGCTCATATACAGTATATATTCTGAAATTGTGTTGTTTTTTTGTCTAAAAAAACTGATTTTAATACACGTTCTTCCACGGTTTTTCTACACTGAGAATGTTGCAATGGTATCCCGGGGGGTAACTTGGCCATATACTTTGCTTAATAGTTATTATATTATAGGCTGCTGTAACAACAGCAGACATGTTTGGCACAAAAAACAGCGTGCACATCCGATGCCCATGCAATTGCGGTGTATAAGAGAAATTAGAGCAGCCATGATGGATATTTCGACCCTCATGTACTGGCTCACCGTGCAATCTGTCTGCTTCTTATAACCATATATTATAAATAAATAAGCCTATATACAAAGGAAACATAGCCTCGTCCACTACAGCTACCCACATTTTTATTCATTTTTATAACATTATTAGATGAGAATGTATAGATCTTATTCAATCCAAACCAGGTGAATTTAACGTGGATTTTGCTGGACTCACGCAGGATAATATTGGAAAGTTATATAATGTATAAGGTCAGTATTGCTTCTTAATGTTCTGTGTATGCATCGTTAAATGATATAGCGATATATGGCTTGTGTTTAAAAACGCGAGGTAATTTTTAACGTTTATTATTATCTATATAAATTTGTTATAATATTTAAGCTGTTATCCAATATATAGCGGTATTAAAATACGCAATAAAGTTCAATATGTTCTGTATACAATAGGCAGGAAATGTATACAATTGTTGATTATATATAGCACACTGATACTGGACGATTTCATATTAATTTTTATCTGCCCAATTAATTTTAAACATTAAATGCAAAGACCGCTCCAACATTTATAAACCTGCAATTTAATTTTGCTATATAAGTATACCATATATATAAATGTGCCATTGTTGCATGAATTTAGTCCTGCACTATAATAAAAAAATTGTCACAATGGTACCTTAATGTATTTCTGAATTTATAATGGATTTCAAGTTACCAAATAATATTTTTATCCAAAAAAGGTATTTTAAAACAAAATTAATGTTGTATACTATAGCACCTTTAATAAAGGTAGTACACATTGTATACACTTGAAACACCATTACAACTTATGAAAAACCTATATTTCATAACTCCTATATATTGTGACAACTGATAGAGTATACACATGCAAAAAAATGCGTCCGATTTATTCTAAATTCAAACTTCAAATGCTATATTTATACGATGCGTATTTTGTTGAAAGTTCAAGGGTTGGCTATATATAATGTAAGATATGTAAAAACTTTGAAGAATAGCTAAAAGTGTATTATATTATTTTGTCACACATTCAGTTATTGTTATATAAATCTTGTTTCCTGAATATTTCTCATGCTATATTTTAATCTTATATTTTTGAGATACAGGTAAATATATTTTTCTAATAAAAAAGCAATAACGGTTAAGGTTCGTTGTAAAATTATTACATTTTTTTTATTTGAATTTTTCTCTTTTGACGACATATTATTATATAAGTGCACAAATTAACAACATCAGTGTACAGGTATATTCTATCAAAGTTGTATTCATAATGTAATGTAGCTGTCACCATATTTGCATGCTATAAATATAGAATCAATATCATCATTCAATACATAATTAATGCATATTATATGATGATCGATATTTCTTATCAGTAAATCAAGATATCACTGCCAAAATGCCGCAGGCCTACTATAGCATATATTACAGTATAATAACATGTCAGCCATGATTGTATCATCGTGTGTCCAAACGTTGTTCATTCGATGCATGCATGCATGTACATTTATAGTGAATAATTACGAAGTCATGCAAATACTTTAAAAATGTATAGCTATATACATGTATATGCATTATGTGCATGCAAACTTTACATGTACATTCATTCCATTAACGTATAACATCTTTAGGCTATAGAATTTTGCGCCAAAATAAATTGTAGCAATTTACAACAATCATAGCAAAATGGATTATATTGTAACAAAGCGTATTAAATGTGCGTTAATAACTTCAATGACAAGTTCCATGCACTTTCTTCGTGTATGTCTGCTAAATAGAATGCAGTGTATGTGCTAAATTTCATCAATATTTGCAAACTTGCGTTATCTGGGTGATGTATACTTTTATGTTAGCTTAATGAATTTTAAAAGGGGAGAAATAAAAATAATGGTTTTGTGGAACATACAGAACTATATATA
>JAQGCC010001809.1:0-21299 GCA_034698905.1 Xestoiulus laeticollis | reverse complement strand
TCACGATTGCGTCATAATAAACGGCGCTTTATCTAATGACCTTAAGAAAGTTCTTATTTAATTAGAACCTACAAATGAAAAGGAAAACTACTACGACTTTAAAAGTGTAAGCAATTTTCGGAAGACGTCGTTTGTAAGTCCCTAATATTTGTGTTACATTTGCTGACTATTCCAAGTCTATCCAATTTGCCTGATATTTACAAATTTTCCAGGTTTATTGAAACTGTGCAATAGCCCTTTATTCGTGTGGTCAGATTTTACTGAAAATAACCCAACAAATAATGAAATATGACATCTAACATAGGTTCTTTGAATTAAATTTGTCTAACTGAAACATATACAAAAAGGACGATACATCATTTCACGTCATTTTGATTTTGTTAACAGGCTTTTTGCTAACTATCACCTTTTTAGGTGATGGATGTGTCTCAAAACGCACACTATTCAGCAGTCTTTATTGAAATCATATCCATAGATTTCCAAAGGATGGTTTATCAAACTGCAGGGTGTCCAAGCATCAATTATTCCAGATGTAACTTTTTCATTGAGGGCACAAAAGAACGCCAGTTCCAACTAACAAGAATGCTTTATAGAAAATTTCAAAAATGATATATGGATATGAGAACCTATTTCTAAGTAAAAGTTTCTTTTCTCATGAACGTTGTTCTTTGCAATAAATTGAAAGGTTCTTTGAAGATGTCAAAATCGCGTATTAAATTGTTTGATATATGAACAGCCCTTATGCTTTTCTTTTTTGTAGCACATGACCAGGTTATAGCTGAATACCTTATTGATTTGCAAGGTTGAATGAAACGTTTAATACATTTACGCGAATTGATGAAAAATAAGTGGTTCAAAAATAGATCATTAAAAAGTTCAATTAATGTTTCTATAAATATCTCGTCCAAATTACACTTGAAGGTAAATTTGAATCTACACAAAAGCAATAATCTTAAATAGAAGCTCTTGTTTGCAAATCACGGTAGATGCATTTATGTTAGCGCGTATACAGTTTTGATATAGTGCAAGCTTGACATCAGTGCTTAAAATCGAAAATTTAATTATCATACAGCCTCTTAATGAAGCGAGAGGATTAGTAATCTTATAAGTAGCTGAACACAGCTGCACTCATAACCAATTTAAGTTTATAATGGTATGGATTTTATATACACAAGTGCTGTACTTAGCAATTGCAAGGAGATTAAATGTCAATCGATTAGGCAATATTAATTTTAAATATTGTTCAGGCATGCTTAAAAGATTAGGGATGCAATGCAATAATATTTGGACAAAAGTTTCGCAGAGAACAGTAAAAGAAACCTGCTGGTTTCCTTTTCCTAACATAAATTTAATTACGATAATTTTATACAATAACTGCAAATTACTTCTAAATTATATACGTCACATTATTTTCAAAATTCGGTCCATCGATTTCCTTTAACAACACTATGCGATGCTTTGTACATGTATTTCAGCTAAAACGGAAATTTTTGCTAAACATAGACAAGAATAATAAATAAAACGAGTTCCAATTAGCCCTTAAATAAACAAATAGTGTAACTATTTCTTATACAACAGTGTTTATGCAGTTAAGGTTACAACCCATAAGAGAGACTTATACGTGCATGTACAGTATATACAATTTTATCAAAAACTGGCTTAAATATCTATCACTAGCTCTACAATGAAATATGAGCTGCATTATGAAGCTGATCTTAATTAATTCCAACTTAGCTATAATCGTTTATGTTCCATTCTGTAAACTAATTTTCGCAAATCTAAAATAATATCGCATTAGATGCACATTTTCATGAAATTTATCTACATGTGGTACTTATTTACATGTTAAATGCAACCTTCTATTTTAGTAACTACATAACACATGTATAAAGGTGGTACTTTCAATTTCAGTTCTACTACAATATTATACACCCAAGCTAACTCAATGATGTAAGCAGATCACAAAGTTATTGGTCCATTAACTAGGTCATATGTGCTTATTCTCTAAAGCACCTGCTTTATACGCTACAATTCAACAAGGTGATAATGCATCAGCAAGCTGAACTTTCCCCCCTAAGGAATATAACCTGGCACTTAAACAAAACCTATCTGTGAAGATTTATCGTTCGTGTCGAAGACATTTCACCCATCTGACACCAATGTTCTCAACTTTTTTGGGACCATGTCAGTGGTCTTCGAAAGCATCCGTGACACGATTGGTAACTCAGCAGCTTTGATGGATATCGATTTACTGAATGCTGTCTGGCCTACAGAATTCATAATGAATGCATGTAAGCAAGTGTTAAGTACTGTTTTCTTAAAAGGATGCATTGAACAATTACCCGTTTTTCACTTCATCACCGCTGGTGTCGAATGAGCCTTTAGAAATTACCATACGCCAACATTAGGTACTGAATAGGAACAAATTATGTTTACGGGTCCTTATAATATCGTCACACCCCCACATCTAAAATGCTATAGGGTAGACTGAAGTAATTATTCAGCCCAATCTGCGTTGTCGTATAGCTGGCTTAACAAGATGGCAAAACACGGTATTAATTTCAAGATTATATAATGCATAAGCTCAGTCATTCTAATCCGTCCATTTTTCAAACTAGCTTTTGGATAGGCTGAAGAGATAAGCTTTTGAAAGGTACAATTTGGAAAGCTTTGCAGAAATGCATTTTCTTTTCGCATTATGCGATTGAAGCAGAAAAAAAAATTATTCATAAGCTAAAAGTGTATGAAAAAGAACAATATATCCTATATTGCAATGCTTCCAAAATGCAAAAACAAGTTTTCAAAATGTTTATGCTGCATTTACTTAGGATGCAGAGATTGCTAAGCAATATGAGTTATACACGATAGTAGGCTTAATTACATATTCAGGTAAAAAACCTGGATCACTCTGGTTTATTGAACCCAAATTCAAAATTATATAAGTAGCATATAAGAAACCGTAGTTAAGAAAATAAACATTACAGTTGATATTTAATCAACGATGGATGATTTACCCATGTGCTACAAGTATATACAAGATAATAATAAAAAAGTTGTTTCAGATAGCTTTATTAATATAGGTACTGAACTTACTTTTTTGATTTCTTGAAAATAACTCAAAGACAGTATATTCGGTTTTATTCAAATTCCTCAACATTAATAAACAAAATGAACTTTAAGTTTCGTTTTACCATTTAACATTACTTTACCAGAAAAATAATGTAAATAGGGCCTACAAAATCTCGGAATACAAAGCTCGTCTCAGCTCAATTCAATTTTTTTAGATTTTGTAGGCCCTATTTACATTATTTTTCTGGTAAAGTAATGTTAAATGGTAAAACGAAACTTAAAGTTCATATATAATATATAATATATATATATATAATACAGTGGTGGCCAAAACATATGCAACTGGTTGATAAACTTTTTCAAGTTATGAAAAAAAAATATAGATTCGGTTTAAACCCAAGAAAAAACCATATGGATTGCTGCATGCACATTCCATATATTTAATAATGAATAGAAATGTAAAGAATTAATTTAAATTTCAGAAAAAAAAATAAAAAGCAAAAAAGTTAACATTTTTTTACTGGACAAAACAAATGCAACTTCACACTAATCTTCAGATTATTTGGGATAATTGGATTTTTTTGTAATAAATCATACTTGGAATACAAAGTCCTTTATTAGTAATCGTGTTTTTTCGAAAATCACGGTAGTTTATTGCAAAGATTTTAAAAATAAAAGAACCTTTTACTGACAATCATTTTTCAATGAAATATCGCTCGTGATAGTCTAGGATATGGTTTGAGAGGCAAAATAATTGATGATTATCATGCGGGGATGTTACAAAATGATATTTGTGCTAAATATGATGTTCACAAATCCACTGTATGCAAATTGCTCCAGAAGTTCAAAAGCACAGGAAATGTGGATATTATCCACAATGGTGGTAGACCTTGTAAAACCACAGCTAGAGTTGATTTTATGATTGCAAGGCAAGTGAATAAAGATCTTTTTATATCTTTAAATGGAATTCACAACGAATTAAGCATTTAGGTATCATTTAGAACCATTAAAAGGTGTGCTTAGAAGGGTGCTTGACTATCTTCTCATCGTCCAGCAAAGAAGTCATTGATTTCCAAAAAGACTGTGAAGAAAAGATTGCAATTTGCAAATACATACAATGACTGGAGTGTGGCCAAGTGGAAAACAGTGTTGTTTAGCGACAAATTCAAGTTTAACATCATTTTAAGTGATGTTAAACTTGGACGTTTAGATCCATGATATTGCTAGAAGACTGGCAAGTATGGTGAAGCTAGTGTAATGGCCTGGGTATGTTTTTCCAGACAAGGTTTAGATCCCATTCATTTCATTGATGGAATCATAGCATTTTTCATGCATAGGGGCATTCGTCAAGACGTCAGGCTGCAATATGCAGACTGGAATATGACATCTTTCAGCATGACAACGATCCAAAATACACATCAAAGGTGGTCAAAACCTGTTTCCAGCATAATCACATGCAGGTATTAGAGTGGCCACCTCAATCCCTTGACCTTAACCCAAGTGAGAACTTGCGGGGGGATTGTGGAAAGAAAAAAATATCATAGGAACATGTGCAGCCAGGACCCACTTTTTCAAGCAATCGAAAAAGCCTGAAAATGGATTCCACAGGACACTTTGATGATGTTGATTGAATCAATGCTCTCCTGGTGCAAGGCAATGGTTATAAACAATGTTTTTGCCACTAAATATTATGAAAAACTTACTATAATCTGTGTTTGCAATTCCAGTTGCATTTGTTTTGTCCAGTAAAAAAATGCTAACTTTTTTTGCTTTTTATTTTTTTTTCTGAAATTTAAATTAATTCTTCACATTTCTCTTCATTATTAAATATATGGAATGTGCATGCCGCAATCCATATGGTTTTTTCTTGGGTTTAAACCATATCTATATTTTTTTTCATAACTTAAAAAAGTTTATCAACCAGTTGCATATGTTTTGGCCACCACTGTATATATATGTATATGTATATACTGTACATATCCAAATTTATGCATCTTTCCACGTTATAGTCCATTTCAACTCTTGCATCACTCCATTTATTTTTCTGGTGCAGACAGTATGCAAGAATGCATGTACAGAATATGAAAATCGAAATTCAACACAGGAGTTAATTGAACATTTCTTTGACACACTACCGTATGAAAATCCGACAACATTGTTTATTCGTAACAATGCGTGTTATAATGAGTATTCAAAGATAAATTAAACCCAGATTATTACTGGGGACATACATGTAGACTGAAAGAAGCTTAGCATAACGTGGATAATTAATGCGTAAATAATTTTGCATCAATTCACATGCATCGTCTTATAATGAGAATTTTTTAATCAATAAAGCTATTCATCGTGAAAAATTAATGGAAACAGCTTCCAAAAAGACACTAGATATTTTTTTTTTACTTATCTAATGTTTTATAGAAAAAGTTACATGACACGCAAACGAAAATAGGTAAACAGAAAATTGGGAACGGAACAATTAACCTATGCGATAAACATTATTCCGTCACAATTAAGGATAATTAAAGGCATTGCCAGCGACGCTAATCTTTAATTACGCCTTCCATAATGATACATTATTATGATAAATTTAATAGTTTCATACATTTTCAACTAAGTCTTTGAACACTCGACCGTGCTCTATTTTTTTTAAAATGAATTACAGAATGCATTGCCATAAAAATATGTATATTACATTTTGAAATATTGAATACATTTCGATATAGAAGTTATAAATGAAGAGGGATGTAAAGGTGGTCGTCTTTATATAGTTTAGAAGCAATGATTTCATTAGCTGCGTTTTACATGAAACCCTATCTCGCCACAATCCTGCCAAAAGCAAAATTCATTAATTAAGGCAAGTGAAGTTATTAAGACATCACTAAGTTAATGAAGTTTTCGTGATCCCACGAGACGTTCCAATGTCTATAGTGTTTTTCTATACAGTTTTCTACAGTTTGCAACAATTCACCGTGTTGAAATGTTGCCACGCTAAACCAATTGTATTTTTTGCCAATCTCATCGATTTTATTTAAATATTCTACATGGAAAGAACTTCAATCGCATAATAAGACATGTATTTGTGGAAATTTACCTTCTACAAAAAAGTGAAGGATTTAATAACGAATTAAAAAATGAAGATTTCATTTACACTTTTAGATTAAACTTCTAAAGTAAACCCACGTATCCACCATCCAATTGCAAAACCGTGAATAATGTATTAGCAATAGCTGCAATTATTCATGAATTCCCATAATCATTATCGTTAGAAAATCAATCGTTAATTCATTTCAGCAACAACGAGAGCACTTTAAAATTATTTTATAACAAGATGTGGGCAGCAAATTAATTCAATTACGCTAGTTATTTTCAGCACGCCAAAAGACACATTCATGTAGCATACATCCATCCAAATATCGAATTTGCAGTAATTCCAAAAATCATTAATCTGTTAACAACCACAAAGCTGGTTGCATTTTCAAGGAAGTCACAAAATTTTCACTTTCAATTTCCCTGACTTAAATCCAAAATTCCCTGACCAAAACAAAAGGAACATAAAATAACAATTGCAATTAGAAACTTAGCAAAACATTAGATTTTGTTACAATTAATTCTTTGTGTATTAAAAAATGTTTCCCAGGGAAGGACAGTAAATTTGAATAAGGAATTTGGGGCTGTGGAATTTTATCAAACAAATTTTGAAGAATCATCAACCTCAACATAACTGTTTGTTGGACAGGCATTTTGCTTTTATTTGGAAAAAATTCCCTTACCACTCACACATTTCTATGACCACTTTTTCCCCTGACTTCCCTATATATGGCCTGTGGCCACCATGATTTTACTATAGAATGCGTTGCCATCTTCGTGACAAGAGGCATGTGTAATTATAGTCTACATGTACATCACCTGTTTTTCAAGATGTTTTTAGAAAACAGAAGCTTTTTACTTGCATCATGTAAAAAGCGACATTTGACGTCACATTAACTAGCTGGGCCTGCTGAATCGAGGACAAGTCTAGACATGTATATTCATTTCAAAGAAACGAGGCATATCTCACGTCACAACGTATTCCCCGTGTACCTAATCTGAAGCCATTTTAAATAACAGTAAAAAAAAAACAGAGTGGAAGAGGATAAATGGACAATGGACAATAAGTACGCTTAAGTGCTACATCTTCCGAGATTATTAGCTATCGCAGCGAAATTCTACGGAGATTCAATCGATTTCCCATTTCCAGAATCACACTAGTCACAATGGACTTCCTCGCCAAAGTAAGAACTCACAGACAAGTGCTCCAGTTAATGAGTCACATGTACCAGTGATGAAAGAAGGACTCGATTTGGATTACACAGTAACTTACACGTAGGAACTGCTTACTTACAATAAAAAAACTCACAAAAGAAGATTGCATTGAGGATGGCCTCAGGAAGGCCAGTTGTGCAGTTAATTACATTTACCGAGTCACAATTTGCTCTAAATGAATCAATCGTTAAATGCAGCTGACTCCAGTGCACCTACGACGAAACTCGTCTTGAAAAACTAATAATGCTGCTTTCACATTCGATACCGATGACTATAGGTTACTTTCGACAAGGAAACAATGAATGGAAGACCCAAAGTTGCAGAAATAAGTCGGATTGGACGAGAAGAAGCGAGACTATGAGAATAATGCGTAGCAGACATGAATGCTATGACATTTCCGAATGCAACCAGATTAAATCAACAAAAAAAAAGAACTTAATTTGTTCCCTGCATTGATTAAGTTATCGAAAAAGATGGCATCAGTGCCAATATAATCACATCAAAAATTTTGTAACGCTGATTACAATCATTATAACTTGATGAGACAAGAACTAGATGATGGCTTGCAATGATATGGAGTAAACATTGGGCATCTCCAAGAGGCGCTGAAAATGCCACCAGCGTGCATGTAACACAAATAACCTGGTATACAGTGGAATTTGCTTATTATTCAAGGGACCTAGGAAATCACATCCTTGCATCCGGATTTATGAAAAACAAAACGTACATGTAATAACAATAATAATGCAAGCTACATACAGACAACACAGAAAAACAAGTTTAAAATTGATTTACATGTAGGCCTATTTATTAATTTTTTGGACTAAAAAAATCGTCCAGAATAGCAATTAATTAAGCGGTTTGGTTCAGGTAAATTAATTTACTGGAAATTAAGGATAAATTTAAAACTTTTTTTATAAAAAAAAATTAGTGAAACCGCTTATTATACATGAAAAAGTATAAATCGTGTATACCAATATAGAGAAAGCAATTATTCAATAATAAAGATAAATTTAAAGTTAGAACCGTTCTATATACACGTAGTTCATACATTCCTAAATTTCAAAGTTTAAACAATTATCACATTAATTTAATATACAAAATACGAACTTTATCTATTTTTTTTTTTTTTGCTTTTTGAAAGTTATGTTTAATATGTACAATAGAAAAAAAATAAGATTACAGATAAAAATTCAACTCAAATTGATGATTGTACATCATTTTGTCATGATATTACATAATGTATGTATCATTGTATGTACATGTACACAATATGCACCTAGAAAATCTGAGGAAATCATTATAGGCAAATCAAAGGATCATTTTTCGTTTCAAAATGGGGTCGCTATATTAATGTCCGGATTATAAGTTAAATCCGACATCGTTAAGAGAATTCCATTGTATATTACAATTGTTTTACTGTTAAAGAATTCCGGGCTCAGAGATTCACCTTGGTCCACCATGTTTAAAGAATTGATAACTGCAAGTACTTGCAGACCCCATGAGAAGCATATACATGTAGTTGTTCTGAATACAAAATTCTCATGAAATGGCGTACAACAGGAAAAGGTTGCGGTATTAATGATGGACTAAAGGGCACTTGGCGTAAGTCACGCTTTCATTTGCACTTTGTGCTCACGCCAATTAGCCACTTAGCTAATTACCTTAGACCACAGAAGCGCACAGAAGAGATTGTTTCACATCATGGCAGCGTTAATGCGTTAACAAATAAATCCTAACTAAATTACATTTAGCTTGAAAAGCATTAATTACCATTGCATTAGCTCAACAAGTGAATTGTCTTTTGGAGTAATAAGAAAAAGTAAGCGACAATTCCTTCGCACGAGAAGGATAATAAGGGTTTTCTACATTTTAGGTTCTGGCAAAGTGGCTTTTGTAATTAAAAATAAGAAACGGTGGCTCTTGTCTTATGCAGCATGTCATTAGCAATAAATGAGAAAAAAAAGCCATTGACTTAATCCCTATAAACCTTAACTAGCTCAAGTGTCAAAAAGCTAAAAAACACAATTTCCTTCCTATCAGAAAATCACTCTTGGTTGATCAAATTAATTGCTAGTTCATATTTTGATACATTGAAAAACAAACGCACAGTATAGGTGGGAAAAAGATACCAATTGGATATGGGAACAAAAATAACAAAAAGATAATTAATAAAACAGGATTTCCACTGAAATCACATTTATTTCCCAACCTTTTTCAGTTTTTAAAACAATTTTCCCTGACCATCCTAACGACAGAAAATCTGTTATCTCGCTGCTGAAAAAATTGTTTTAGAATATTCAGCTTGGGATAACATAAAATCATTTTCTTAGCCATATCAGAATTCAGAATTCCAACTAAATAAAAATAGCTTTTAATTATTAGGTTAGCGAAAATTCGCTCCTTTAATAGCAGTTTCAATTTTTATTTACATAAAATGGTTCTAAGTGAGTTCTCCTTTTGTATCGAATATCCATGGCTATTCCAGGTCAACATGTATATATGACATTTCAAGTTTGTTCAAGTTGATGGGAACAAGTTTACGTGTCAAAAAGCTAAAAACTTTTGCATTTCTATATGACATCACCCCTAGTTGATCGAACTTTTATAGTTCATATCTTTACTTTATTGAAAAGCATTTGAAATGTCAGCAAAGGGAATAGACATGGCAAAAAATATCCTAAAGAAAAAGTTGAATCGTTGAGACTGACCTTCTAAGCATGGTAAAAGCAAGATTATTCAAAACAATGATCATGTCATTGTTATTAAGCATTGCTTAACAATCGATTAAGACGTGCTAGCTATATATATTACAAGTAACTATTGATGTTTTTTTTTCAATTATACACGTTCGTTAGTGAGCGAACAAACAAAATCGTTAATCCCCAATCCCTTATGGAGCAATCTTTCGTCTGTCAGTCACTGAATAGAGGATTAATATAAGATTTTCGGCAAAGCAGTTTCATATAGCGAATACTATCTAAAGCATCGACGATGAAAGCGGCGACTTGCTCCCATATGGATTTTCAATACAAGGCGGCAATTGTGAGAAGGTCACATCGATGGTTCATTAAGTAAGCTAGGATAGAAGCTTGAGCTTCACAAACTTCAATATGGCTACGAGAAATCGCGACTCCCTCAGTAATGATGGTATTCGTATTCATAAGGTGCGATGGCATATAAAGTAAGCACTTCCGTCGATCAACCAGCACATTTAATTGACAAAAATCAGGTAAAATTGTATGTGGCTTTGCCTCGATCGCAGTAAATTAAAGAGCTACGTGTCATGTTGACAAAATCCGTGCACTTTCACCAAAACACTCGATGTGAAAACGTGCGAAATTAAGGCTACAAATTTGAAAAAACCGTCCGTCTCCTGCATTTCATTAATTTCGCCATAATGAAATATGCATGGGCATCGAGTGAGGGTAGGCAAGCGTTATTTCTTGCAATCGATCGATTCTGGAACACTGCAAAACCACGAAAGACGTAGTTTTTAGAAAATCTGGCAACTTTTTTTTGGGGGTAAAGCGTAAAACGCATTAGTGCCGTCCTTTTGTGTGCGAGCTATTTGCAACATGTTTTTTATTGCTTGCACATATAGGCTTTGTCCACGCTATGCACTTACAAGAATTAAATTAAATATTGGATTCTACAGACATGCATATATTTCGTACTGCCATGCATACAAATGTGTACGACGTTTACCCATCTGTCATTCTTTGATTGGATGAAAGGCCTTTGGGCTTTATGCATTTCTCCTATAACTGTTGTGCTTTTAAACTTCAAGCACGTTTTCCTAGCTTGAAATGATTCCTTAAAGTGTTCTGTTCTTCAGCGACCTCTCCTATAAATATGTCAGTCATACAAAAACTGGGCAGCCTTGGGCAACTTTATCTGAGCAAGCATGGCCATACAATTTTATATGGCATTATATTGATATACCAACGAAAAGTTCTCCAAGTGGGAACAGACATACCCAGCTCTAAACAAAAACAACTGGAAACTACATGTATAACATTTTCAGGCTCTGAAGACTGAATTCTTTCTGCAACTGGAATTTTAGCTTTTTTTTGACTTCAGCTAGAAGATAACCTACAGTGTAGTACATGTACATGAAAAATTTACTGTATATATATATATAACTATTGCATGCCTTCCGCACAGTTGCTGTTTTTCAACATATAACTAGAACTGAAAGCTAGCCCCAGGTAATTTAATTTAATTAGAATCCAGGTCAACACAGATAACATGATCGACTGTATTAGACATTAATTATTCATGATGCCCGAAATTAACTTAACAATTTTATTCGAAATACAGACGCCGTCAACCAGGAGTGGCAGAAATACTATATATATATATATATGGTTATCAAATGTTATCATTTTTTGTACAATTAACACGAGTGATAGAAATTGATGATCCGATGACATTAATTCTGTTCTCTATAGCTGCTTCACTATACAGTCAGTATTAAAAGGTTAGGTCAGGGGGGGGGGGGTATGTGAGCCTTGCGAGACTCAGAAAGGTTAGATCATATATATGATAATATAAATATCACGTTTGGACATCCTGTATACATTGTCATTTTATCTCCCGCAGCTAAACGTTGTCCAATATCATGAAAAAATATTATACAAATATGTTTAGCGCTTTTTGAAATTAATATAATGTTAAGATCCTGGTGTTATATTAAATGCAACGTTTGGACAACCTGCACACTATTATTTTATATTCCAAAGCTAAAAGTTGTTCAATATTAAGGAAAAAAATTGTATAAATAAGCTTAGAGCTCTTCGAAATTAATTATGTTAATATCATGATGCTGACTTCTTGGAACCCCAAGCTCATATTAATGAATTACAACATCAATATTTATAAATTAAAGATGCATCAGGGTTTTTAAAAAATAAATAGAACAACGAATCCCCTCAAGCCAACCGTAAGGACCATTCTTCTTATCGGAAAGCATATTACGGGTGCATTAAATTACCTAATGAATGATTGCACTAACGAACCGCATATTTGAATCATGTTCGCTTGCATGCACTGCTTTCACCGATAATTCAATGGTATATAACCTAGCTTATTTATATGAATGACTGTATAGGCCAAAAAAACCACGTTAATATTTCTGAGCATGAAGGCGTGCAAACCAAAGAAATACCAGTCTTATACAGTTCTGCATCTAAAGTTAAGAAAGTTTCAGCCTTCACACGCAGCATTAAAGACAGTTGCAACAACAAATCATATACGCCAATATGTGAAGTTATTTTCTTTTAAAAACTCAACTGGCTTCATGACACATCATTGTTTTATCTATAACTTGCAAATATATATTTTGATTGAACTGTTCCTCCATTGTATCTGATAAGGGATGCAGTGATGTTCACATGTGGATAGTCTAAAAAACTTATTTTTTGACATCATGTAGTACATCTTCATCATGAAAGCTATCCACCGTCAAGCAAAACTGTATAAAAATTCACACAGCAAGCCAATAAACATGCATAAAATACCAACTAAAATTTAATAACTTTCATGCGCATGTCATTTTTAACTTGTCAAAAATCGAAATGACAGCGCTCAGCAGTCGACAGTCCATAAATCAACATTTCTATCATTAATTGCCCGTTTCGTTTTATATATAATAGCAAAACGAAATTCACCTTTACAGTGCATTATTCTGTAAATAAAGTTTTCTGGAAGAATTGGAAAACGTTTCTAATGGCAAAATGGCACATCACTTACGATCAAGGCACGTACAAGTGCCATACACCTGAGTATAGCCCTATGCAACCGAGGACTTAACCAGGCTTATAACTTATTTACAACATGGACTAAGAGTTCTAGATGTAGGCGCGCATTTCGTCATTAATCTTCATACAAAAATTCCGTCGCTAAGCTCCCGAAACATTAACTCATGGCACAATCTAAGCTTCTCACATTCCCAACGGACACAGACTGCACCATTTTCTTATGCAAAATGCACAGAACGAGACTAATTTCGGTAGCGGCTTTTTGTGGCATAATTGCAAGGTAAACAAATGAGTCGAATTACGTGGAATTACGAAACCAATTGCAGGTAACGACTTTCACAGATGGGATTCGTGGTAACATCTCCCCTTATATGTCAGAGGTAAGTGGAATACGTTTGCCAACAAATGGATCGACAGAGTCACTATAGCAACTACCTTGTGCTTAGGCCAGACAAGGCCGAAAAGCTCACGTTCCACAATATTGGAAAATGTCACAAATGCATAAATGATCAACACAATGCGGTCTTTTAAGGCCGAGTTAATATTTATAACCTTCGATCCTGGCACGTGTATCTTCACAACAGTCGTGTCAATCTTGTTTGTGGGTTTGGGCACAACAAGGTTTGTTGGTATTTTAACTTGATTAAAACAGAACCGATGCATGATACATTTATCTAAATCGATTTTCTGCGCGTTACATATATATTTCAATATTTAATTTTTAAAAAGGATAACTATATTTCCCGATGAACAACTCGAAAAATGTCATGCCCCTTCGAGATATCTTGATAAACAATAAATCATGCATTGATTTTGTGGACCAAGTAAACCACTCGAAGCCCCTGCAGGCCACACTAGGCTGGAAACGCGCGTTTGGCTAGCCTCAAACAGGGCATCGAATAAAATTTAAATTCTAGAATTATTAAATTTGCACTTTAATATCTCGTGCGAAAATTCTTTTTTAATTAAAAGCCTTCAATTCAATTCAATTCTTTACCCTGCAGTCAGCATGTAGTATGCCATGTGCACATGGCATACTATTCTTTGCCCCCTGCCATGGCAGGGGGCAAAGTGCCAGAATTTTGAATGGGAAGATTATACGGTCGTGGCCGCTTTTTGGGGAACTATCCGGCATTTGCCTTTATGTGCCTATATGGGCGATTAATGGAGGTTGTGGGAAACCACGAAAAGCCACAACCAGGATAGCCGACCGGGGTTCGAACCCGGGTCTCCCGAGTTCAAGGAGCTAAGTATAACCACTAAGCCAACCTTGTCGGTAGCCTTGTTTGAGGCCTGCCAAACGCACGTTACCAGCCTATAGTGTGGTCTGGGGCTAAGATCTCAAACATGGACAAGCACGTGATCCAAGTTAACCAGACAACTGCACTCATTGATAAAATCAAGTATTCACAATGTGTGGCACAACCACGAGTGAAATACGTGAATGCTATATATTCACACAAATCAACACTTAATTAATAGGGTAATTAAGTTGCTGCGGAATAACGCCAAAACGATGCATCCCAATGACTGATGAGGATCAGTTTTGATGGCATTCACCTTTCGTGTATGAACTAAAGAGGCTTTATAAATGCGATAAAATTAACATGAACAGAAGCTTGGATTCCAAACCATAGCGCCTATACAATTTTAAGCTCTTCCTAGCAAATCCTATTCAACTCTTTGGCTTATAATGTTAATCAGAAGCTCGTTAAAAATGGTGCCCATTCACGCTTATAGCTGAAGACAATTGCCGCAACCTCCATAAATATGTCAATCATGACGATCTCTCATATAAACAGCATGAAATGTCATTGAATTCGACATCAGTTGACGTCTAAAATAACAGCTAAAACTTGTATACAATATTAAAATAAGACAAAAGCATATTCAGTGTATACAAGTACGCAATATTGCATATGAAATTCAGGTCAAAACTGCAACTATATATGACATCTTCATATGCAAAATTCAAATTAGATGTTGATGCAAAAACGTGCAAAGTAAAAAAAAATTGCTGCAACACCACGTTATAAAGTAATCGTCCTGGAATTTTTTGAAACAGAATAATACCATGAGTAAGCAAGCTACAGCGAAGAACTATACTTGTTAAGAGTGTAAAAACCTTTAGGTATAATGATATTTGAAAGCTAGTTTCTCTCGTTTATAGCATCTTAAAAAAATCTGTTATCTCAATGCAACAACGAATGGGACAAAACTACAAAAAACATTATCACAAAATACCACCATAAATGCATACAACTGCACTACAAATCGTTGAAAAGCGAGCCAATTTACTTTTTTGTATCTCAGAAGTATTTGCGCCTGGTGCATAGGATTTCGAGCAGCGCAATAGAAAACAAAACAAAAAATGAAATTCACAAACAGTTATATAAGATTTCTGTACAAGTAATATCTAGATAGGTATATGAAAACTTTTGGGGAAACTAGCAACCTGATTCTATAGATATATACAGGCTTGATTCTCTTTCAAAGAATTCCGCCTCAGAGCTTTAACATGTCCCAATTCGATGCAATCTTGGTCGCAGCATGTCAACCAAAACAACAGCAAAGACTGTCATGGGGTTTTTCTCCTAAGTCTATAAAGCTTTAGCTTGTACAAAAAAGACCCTAAATGCCCTTTAAATTGCCGGCATGTATTGAAGTAGTTTTGCACCTAAAGAGAATATACAGGAGTACACATCTCGTGAAAGAATGACACATTTTGTATTTTAGTCAAATTATTCCACAATGACTAGCTCCTTCTCCTCTAAACGCCAACGTACTGACATGCGTGCCATCAACTTGCAGTAAACAGCAAAAAATCTCAACAAGTAATGCACTGACTGTAATAAAATATAGAAGAGCAGCCGAAAATAATGCATACTTCTACTTGGATCGAATGTCAATCCATACAGTCAAGAAAAGCACAATAAGAAACAAGAAACTGGTACATGTATTTTATTTCCTCCTCACCTTAGGATATATCGTAGTACAATGTACAGTGAAACCTAGTATAGTGACCATTTTTCATAAATTGATTTTAGTGCATATGTTCGCTATTTAGTGACCACTATACCACCTGTCCATTGTGTATATAGTGACCAGGTTGTGCAGCCATCTCTTTTGTAACTTTTACATTGACAATGCACCTAAAAATGACCTTGTTCAATCTGCAATAGCGAAAAATTCAAGAAAATTGGAAGGGGAAAACGGGAAATTTAACCATGTGGAACTTATACATCGTACGTGTATATGTAAAGTGTATGATAAACCTTCTCTCAGTCCTTCACTTCATTCTTTAAATTACTGCAAGTTTTTGGAAACATTTGTATTTCATTTTGCCATATTAATTCTCTGCACAGTGGCCAACTTTTGTCATTTGTTTGAATGATTACCTTTAGCAGGTTTTACTGTATATGAATAAGTTACAGCAAGCTTATGCATTTTTCAATCGGGTATAGCTTTCAAAAGTTAAAAAGTAATGAAATTAAGTTTGTTGGCATTATTAAACAACTTGCATTAATTATGTACATACACGAATATTTCAACGACAATTATCTCACTACAGTATATTCCCCAAGTGATTTTAAGATATGAGTTTAGACGAAGGTGCATGTATAACGTCACATATACTGCATAACAGTATATTCATGTTTGGAGATTTTTTTATCCTGCTTTTTGTACATATACCGAAAGTCAATATATATACCATGCAAGCAAATTTTGACAATATAATAAATATTTAATAAAAAAAAAAAACATGCTTGAATAAAAAAGTCGAGATACAAGAGAATCTAAAAACAAATCCACCAGAGAATATACATGGAAAAATATTCAAACTTCTTAAAAATGCAAGAAAATACACAGAGGCTAAGCATCAACATATAGACCATTTTTATCAAGGGGCTAATCACAACATAGAAAGAATTCCAAACGAAAGGTATTTACAAAAAAAAAATGGTTTTCTTTCATCATGGATTTTTCGTTAAACCTTAACGTTATGCAGCATACTAGCGCAGTATATAAGCTCCCAAATCTAACACTTTCTTATGCCATTAAACAAAGTGAACATTTTCATCGTTTCACCTTCCAAGACGATGAACAACCGATATAAAATCAATAAACAGTCCATCAGATAATAGGACCTGCTTTCTGTATGAGAGGGGAAAGTGTACTCACAGTCTCTGAAGACCTGAGGTAATGAGATTCCTTTGTACACAGGAAAAAGATGGTTGAATGCAGAAGTGAAGAAGAGATGAAGATGGAAAGGAAAAAGGTGGTGAAAACATCGCGAATGATAATGTCTATTTTCTAAGCCCGCACCCTTGGCATTTCTTGCCTTAAACTTTAATAGATACAGATGAAGGCGATTGACAAGCAGTTAACCACAGCGCGACATACAACTTAGAAATTATAATGAAGCGAGAGTGAAAGTGTGCAAACCCCTTCATGCCAAAAACAGGAGAATTAAAGTAGAAAGGGATGTTCTTCATTGGTACACTACAAATGGCTCTCAAATAACATCCAATAAATTCGTACCGATAGTTTCGGATGGTTTAAGTGATTAACCATTACCAATAAAATGAGGTAGCACGAATGAATGAGTATGTAGCATGGCTGTGATCTTAAAAAAAATTTTTCTGTTACAACTGAAATGAAATTTCCAACTTTAACATGACTGTTAGTCTGACGATCGACTAACAATTAAAAGTATTACTATATATGGCTAACAACTTCATGGCTTATTGTTCAAAGTAGCTATTTTAAAATTTATTTACACTGTTCTGTAAATGACCACCTTGACTACTTCTTGGCATTTTTTTACCCTATCATATCTGATAACAAAACAACGTTACAAAACAGCGCATGCGCGAGTAAGTAGCGCCACGTAGTGGCAAACAAAAATTGAAAAGTTGTAGAGGTCGCAGTATCAAGCATGAACACGGTTTCTTCATTAATATTTCAAAAAGTTACTATTTTAAAACTTTGAAAAAATTCACAAAATTATTTCGTACAATTATCTTAAACTTATCATAATTTAATCGCTAGATATTATTTAAACCGTGCTTCTATAGGAAAATTGCAACTTACTACCACAAGGGGGTGCTGCACGTAATGCGGATCTTGTCCATTATTTGCATGTATCGCGTGTTGATGGAGTGCTTCCAGGCTTTGTCACCCATATATGAAAGCGGACCATGTAATGTTTCTCGGTATCATCTAATGTATATGTGGATCGTGTGGATCTCAGCCCACCTGATCGGGTATCATGTACATGTAATACTTTTGATATAATGTTATCGAAATTAATCGCAACATTATCATGATACGTGATACCGCTACTTGATCAAGGTAATTACATTTAGATCTATGTGGTTAACGAATATTCATAGAATGTCACTTCAGCACACACACAAAAATCCTGTAGACCACCTGAAATTGATAAGGAATTTTCAGAACGATTTTTGCATTGAGCATTGATGTTGGTCATTCTTGGTAACACATTTTGCAGGTTTATGAAACAGAATGCAAAAAGTCTATAAAGACGACGAAAACACAATTTCTGGAGCGCGATGGACAAAAGACCACCAAAACAGATCTCCAGATCGCATCCTACTCTTCTGAGAATGCAGACCATCAAAGTATTAAACGATTTTCATAAGCTGATGCTACTTCCTGGGTAGGTTTTCCACTTCATAAACAAAATTGGGCATTACGGGAACAGCCTCTAGGAAATAAAGAGCAATAACGCAGCAAAGATAAGGTCTGGTGCATCGGTTTAAACAGAATCCCCATGCAATCTTTTATGCAACAAAATGTGAGTGATTCAATTTTACCTTAATAATTCTGATGGAGGAGCACAAAAAAAAAAATCTGAATCATGGTTTGTGAAAACACGTTTTTTCTACCCATTCATAATGGCACATTCGCCTATCTCAACTCGTGTTATTGCAACTACCACAGTGACCAACTCCCATTTGGAAAAAGCTCTGTCAGTGGCTGTAACAATGAACTGCTGTCCATCGACCACTGCGCACAAAAGCTCTTGGCCTCCTCAAAGGCCATAAACGTTTGTCTGGGTATGGCAGCCCAACCATACCCCCAATGAATGCATTCAATTCACGTAAAAACTGCTTAAACTACATCGATATTACCGAGCACATTTCAAAGTCCAGCAGCAAAGTGCATTCGTTCGTGAGAATCGCTTTTAGGAATAAAAAAAAAATGCACAAACTGAAAGCAATGGCGGGAGGATGGCAAAACCCCATGCAGTGCAACTTTATTATTAAAATGGAGGAAATAACTTTCGACGCTATTTCAAACTTTTTCAATATCAAACAATTTGCGACAGATTTTCTTGAAGGGACGCAATGCTGTAGAGATCAGGTGAACCAATAAGTCTATCGTAATATATGAAACGAATCGCGCATCTTCAGTAGATTCCCAAAATTTTCCCAAAGAGTTTGCTCTTTGAGCGTGGACTATTAAATAAATAAATAAATAAATAAATAAAAAATATATATTGAGGCTCTAAAAATGCAGCTCATTGGAAATATGTCTATTACGTTCATTACCCGCTTTTGTATGTCACAAAACAAATCAGCTATTAGAAGAAGAAAAAAGATGGAAAAAAATCAACTAAAAGTATAATTACCATGGTAGACTATATACTAATGTAAAATATTCATTTTCGTTGAATATGCATTTCTTGTAGCAATGCAATTAAAATAGAATCCCCTTAATACATTTCCGGAAGTGATAGACCCGAAAAATGTATTTTTAATATACATTTTCCTAATAAACTTCTCGAATGACTTCTGCATCTTCATCAGCAATATGAACTATGCATATCTTCCTTATAGCACATTGTATTTCAGCTTGCCTTCAGTAAAACCTTAGGCATGCAACTCTGCCATCATGTACTAATGGATGCAGATTTTCACTAATGATCTTCAATAATGACTTCAATTTAACTATGAGCAAAATTCAAAGTTTATTTCATTCCTTTTTTTTGCAGATCTTTTTCAGTGACTAATCGTAAACCTGCAGCTATTTTTTCGTTAATGATATTCCTTGCAAGGTATACCCATCCCACCAATTAAATGTTTTATGCATCCTAGAGGAATACATTCTTAATTTTTTGAAATTGTCCCATATAAATGATGTATTATTTATCGACACCATAATCTTTTACGCACTATACGCTACAAAAACAGACTAAACGAAGTTAATGTAAAAAAAAACAATATCCCATTTAAAAATGAAGTTAGAAAAATGATCTTAGATCAACTGAATTGGAAAATTGAATAAATCAGCTTTCGAATAGCTTTTTTAAACTTTGGAAGCAAGCTCGCTCCGATAATAACAAAGTACATACCATTTAAATATACGTGTACATATGCATGTAATATGCATGCAAGACAAGAGGTTATAAAAAAAACCTCTTTAACGTGACTTCGAGAAAAATGAAGCTTCATACCTGAGATTCCATTAAAAAAAGTTTAGAAATACAAGTGCAGGTGTACCTGCTATAATCTCGATTCACGAATAATCAAAGATAAAATCGTCGGCGAACATCTTTGAAAAATTTACAAATTGTGCACTTCCTTAATTAAATATGCTGAGCACGACAGTGATGATACGATCTTAGTAGGTTTTAAAAATTGAAATTATAGACTTTATGATAAGATGGAAATAGTTCTTAAAGTTGAGAAAACTAAAAATCGATCAGCGCCCCTGAGGGATTTCTTATGAAAACTTACTACCAGCCCAATTTATACATGTGTCATTGTTTATAAGATATCAAACAACATCACTTTCTATGTTGTTATGTTGTACAGTCTAAACTGTAAAGATTCAATTACACACTACATCTTAGCCTATACATTGTAGTCTATTCTAGCATTATGTCTTTTTTTTTTAAAGTATAGTTGCCCCGCGTTACATGACCAAACTACGTCATCGCAACCTGGTTATCTTTGCCTCTATAGCGAAGCTCCGAGCTCGATAAGTTCCAGGACCTTACTATACATATCTGCTTTGATGTCCATGGAATTGGACACCTTCTTCACACCAACGTTGATGCAGATCAACTGATGTGGATCAAGAAAACTTTTGCGTGTTAATTCACACCGCAGAACTCAGTTAAACTGGTCACATGAC